>SKCR01032993.1:0-43012 GCA_019454045.1 Zanthoxylum bungeanum | reverse complement strand
AATTCGATTTCGACGCGAAATTAAAATTAGATTTTAATTCGGGCAAACGAGTTAATTTAGAAATAATTCGTTAGCGACGTAAATAATAATTTCGCTAGGCGCAATTATTTATTTAAATTCGATTTAATTAACGTTGCGACGTAAGTTCGGTATTTCGGAAATATCGAACCCGAACGCGTGAGTGTGCGTGGGCCCACTTTCATTTGGAAACGTGTGGGGCCCACATGACACATGTCATTTTATGCATTATTTAATTGTTAACACATTGCATGGTGATAGTGTACAATACACTCAATGGTTTTGCATGGAGTTTGAGTGTTTGACACTCTAAGCCATTGCATGATTTGTGTCATAAGTTTATTATTAATTTAATAAATATTATGGCATAAATATAAATTGATTTTTTGTAACAAAAATCATTCAACTCCTCTCTCTCTCACATTGCCGAAACTACATGCAGTTTTGGGCTCTCCATTTCTTCAATTTTTGTGGCAAGATTTGAAGAAGTTGTGCATTCAAAATCACAACAAAGGCTAGCACCTTCAAGGGATCATAAAAAGGTGTTATGGGAAACTAATCCTTGAGCTTGGGAGGATCAAACAAAGCTTGGAGCTGCACTTTCCACCTTGGCCGAATTCATCACTGCACAAAGGAGAAGTTTTCATTTCATCAACGCATCCGCATTCCGATTTTTGTGAGTATGATTCCGCCATACTTCAATATTGTTTATTCATTTATATATATTTTGTTTGCTCTTGTTGATCTTGGGGCTTGGTTATTTTTTCCAACAATTTAATGGTTGCAACTCTTGTTTTTATATACGTATTCAATCTAATTACGATTAGATTTAAACTAAATCTGATTTAGTGATATGTATATGTTAGACAAAGACCCCGGGATTTACAACGTAGTGCGTAGTTACAACGTAGTTTGTAATTGACATTGGGAAGCGTCTCTATAAGTTGTATATTCTCAAATAAAGTTCCTGGTCAAGATTTAATGACACGGGTCGGTTAGTAAAATATATTGAGACTAGTACATGTCGTATATCGAGACTTGGTCTGATGGTTTATCCCAATGAACCATGAGTCTTGGGAGACTCGTATAGACATGTATGTGTTTATTTGATAAACACTGAAAGAATCACCGAATATTTCCTAATAGATTGTACACCAACGTCAATAGGAATCTTCTCGAGTCGAGTAGCATAGTGGTCCTTCGACTTGAGATACCACTGTGGATATATGAGACATCCTCCACACTTTGATGGTAGTCACGCCACCGATCTATTTAGATCAGACCTCCTCCTGTTCGTTGGGTTTGCACTGATGCTCATGATATCCTCTGAGTATCAGATAGAATCCTTCAGTCCTGTATACAGAGCATAGGTATCTTGAACGTGTTTGCGATCTAGTAAATCCATGGTCGTGGTGTTGGATAATTTTGACCCATAGCATCACTATTTGTACAGAAAATGGTGTTGTTGTACAAATTAACTATGTGACAAAGGAAATTGCTCTTTTATCATTTGTAATTGGATTACCTGGATATATAAATGATAAAAGTCCATATGATTAGTACCGGATTAATAGGATATGAGACTGTATTAATCCACGTAAGGTTTAATCATTAAATATCCCTAGTCGTAGTATTATTGAGACTGGACATCGATAATGCGGAATAGGCTAGTATTACACTTGTGCGTGTTATGGAAGCGTAACAACATAGTTCTTATATATTTAAGTATTGGATACTTATGTAAGTGTGATAGGAGGTTATGTTTGCCGATTGTACGGAAACAGCTTCGCTCTGGATAGACCCATCGGAGTCCCATTGGTAGTATAACTATGTGTCTATGGGAATCTGAATCAGGGTAGGTGTATTTGGTCTTAACCTGAGACTTACATCGCTAATACTTGCGACAATCAGTATACTTTGGTTTTGGTCGTCCGGGGCTTTAACAGGTTCTATGTACGCCTCTTCTGGGTATACTGAGAATCGTAGTGTATTGGGTGTGACGTGAAGATGGAAGTATCACTTCAGTCATATGGAGATGATGATCACGCAGGGATACAGAACTGGTACTCTATAGTCCTACAGCCATCGGGAAATTATGACTAGGTCATGACTTTCCGATCATAAAGAGACTTGTTGCTAGTGATCCGATATATGCTTCGTACGGGACAGACACAACTCCAGCCCCAGGCCTAGCATGTGATATCTGATACTGGATCGTAATACGCAATATTATATATACGCCTGATATAGATTATGTATTCCTTAAAAGAATATTTCTGGAGAATTAGGTAGGCACGGTGCTTTGCTGCCAACCATGTCTTGTAAATTGGTAAGAACGTGGTACCGGGTACGCACGTGTTCGGATAGTCCGATGACCGCATTTACTGCCAACATATCCATGGATCTCTTGGGTCGCCTCCCAAAGATTCACCGATGACATTTGACTCGAACAGATTAATCTGGATTAATTATGAGAGAAAAAATTAATTTAGGATTAATTATGGCAAGAATTAATATGGGATTAATTAATATAGAAATAATTAATCTGGGATTAATTCGTCTAGAAGAGAGAGAGAGCGATTAATTTGGAATTAATCGATTAAATAATATATTGGATATATTAAATGAAATCGGATTTCAAAGCGGAATTAAAATTGGATTTTAATTCAGGCGCACGAATTAATTTAGAATTAATTCGCAAGCGACTTTCGTAATAATTTTGCTAGGCATTATTATTTATTTAAATTACATTTAATTATGTCGCAACGGCAAATTCGTTTAATTCGGAATTAAACGAACCCGGGCCCGAGCGAAGTTGCGTGTCAAGTTAGCCGACTTAAATTCAGAATTTAAAAGTGGTGGGACCTACTTCACTTACATCATTTGTTTGACTAATGATGGAAGTGGTTAGGCTTGATTTTGGAATTGATGTGAAGGCTTGGATTGCTTTTTTTTACACAAACCAATTCCAACACTCCACTTGATTTTTAAACATTAGTCAACTTTGGAAGTGGTAATGGGTTACTATTCACAGCAACCAAAACTCTCTCTTCCTCTTTTCTTTCTCTCTTTGTCGTGAACCATGTTCTTCCTAGGGAAAAATTTGCTTCACAAAATTGATCAAGCTAGTACTTTGGAGTTGAATCAAGGTGATAAGGAGACACACCCAAGTGTTGGAAACACTAAAAGAGGGCTTGGAGCTTCATCACATCCATGAAAAGTTTTGAAAGTCAAAGCCGATCAATGTAAGTTAATTCCGCAAACTTCTTGATTTATTCAAACATTTATCACGCTTAGCGATCCCGTGGCATGTCTAGGACACTTACACGTGGTATACTTCGGAAGCGAGTTCCAAGTATTATTTAAAGATCGTAAATTTGAAAGTCGACTATATTATACCTTAGGGATTTGACGTTCCTATCTATATCCCCGGTATAATATTGATAGCCTGTGACGGAGGGATTATACGTATGCAATGACCTCTGTTGGACAATTGTGACCCATAGCATCACTATTTGTAAAAGACATTGTGGTTTTTGTACAAATTAACTATGTGACAAAGGAAATTGCTATTTTATCATTTTGTAATTAGATTACTTGTATATATATAAATGATAAAAGTCCTTATGATTAGTTTCGGAATAATAAGATATGAGACAATATCAATCCACAAAAGGTTTAATCATTAAATATCCCTAGTCGTAGTATTATCGAGACTGGACATCGATAATGCGGAATAGGCTAGTATTACACTTGTGCGCGTTATGGAAGCGTAACGACATAGTTCTCATATATTTAGGTATTGGATACTCATACAAGTGTAATAGGAGGTTCTGTTTGCCGATGGTACGGAAATAGCTTCGCTCTGGATAGACCACTCGGACCCTCATTGGTAGTATGACTATGTGTCTATGGGAATCCGAATCAGGGTAGGTGTATTTGGTCTTAACCTGAGACTTGCATTGCTAATACTTGCGACAATCAGCACGCTTTGGTTTTGGTCGTCCGAGAATTTAACAAGTTATGTGTACGCCTCTTCTGGTTTATTGAGAATCGTAGTGTATTGGGTGTGATGTCAAGAAGGAAGTGTCACTTCAATCATATGGAGATGATGATCACGTAGGGATACAGAACTGGTACTCTAACATGTTGCAACTATCGGGATAATATGACAATGTCATGATTATCCGATTAAAGAGACTAGTTGCTAGTGATCTGATATATGTTTCATACGGGGCAGACACAATTCCAGCCACAGGCCTAGCATGTGACATCCGATACTGGATCGAAATACGCAATACTTAGTATACTACGCCTGGTATAGATTATGTATTCCTTAAAAGAATATTTCTGGAGAATTAGGTAGGCACGGTGCTTTTCTAGAAGCCAACCATGTCTTGTAAATCGGTAAGAACGTGGTACCAGGTATGCACGTGTTCGGATAGTCCGACGACCGGATTTACTGCCAACATATCCAGGGATCTCATTGGTCGTTTCCCAAAGATTCAACGATGACGTTTGACTCGAACAAAATTAATCTGTGATTAATTATGAGTGAGAGAAAATTAATCTAGGATTAATTACCGCAAGAATTTATCTGGGATAAAATTCGAATTGAAGAGAGAGAACGATTAATTTGGAATTAATCGATTAAATAATATATTCGATATATTAATTGAAATTAGATTTCAAAGCGGAATTAA
Source organism: Zanthoxylum bungeanum (assembly GCA_019454045.1). Lineage (NCBI taxonomy): Eukaryota > Viridiplantae > Streptophyta > Magnoliopsida > Sapindales > Rutaceae > Zanthoxylum > Zanthoxylum bungeanum. The sequence goes on along the minus strand of SKCR01032993.1, from coordinate 38,291 downwards.
AATTAGATTTTAATTCGGGCAAAAGAATTAATTCGTAAGCGACTTTAATATTTAATTATGTCGCAACAACAAATTTGTTAATTCGGAATTAAACGAACCAGAGCCCGAGCGAAGTTGCGCGTTGAGATAGTTCGACTTAAATTCGGAATTTACAAGTGGTGGGACCCACTTGACTTACATCACTAATTTGACTAGTGATAGAAGTAGTTGATAATTGAGTGTAAATCTTGCATTGCTTGTTTTTCACTCAACAAAAGCTCAACACACTTTGTAATATTTTATTCATTTTTGGAATGACATACCAAATTTTATTTGGTAAATGGTATTAGGTTTTTAGAAAATCAAATACACAAAATTGAAAAACTCTCTCCTCTCTATTTAAGCAAAAGCGGTGAGCCTCCTCTCCCTCCATTGAAGTTTTGTTTCAAAATTTCAAGTGAGCTAGCACTTCAAGGTGTCATTCAAGGTGTTAGGGAAACCAATCCCAAGAGTTTGGAACACTAGGAGATGCTTGGAGCTCTTCAACAACTACAAAAGTTTTTGAAACTTCATACATCCATCCAACCGAATCAATGTAAGTCTTCTGCACCTTCTTTGAGTATTCACACCAATTTCTACTTAGAAGATCCTTGACATGTTCTAGGAACCCAAACAATGGTATCAGAGCCTTTTCTAATCATGAAATGAGTTTAGGGTTTATATACTTTAATTTGGGTTTTTTATGTTTTTAGCATGATTTCTTCAAATTAATTGTTTGGATGAGCTTAGATGATGATGAATTAGATTTATGCATCTTAAAATTTGAGAAAATTTGATTGGATAAATTTTCCCTAATTTCCCAAGCTTGACCGAAACATGAACCCTAGAATGTATCATGGTGATTTTTGATTTTAGACCATTGGATGTGTTTAAAAGCATGAAATAAATTGATTGTTGATTTAATTGGATTGAAATCAAATTGATTGAAATTTTATGCATATTGTTGAGACTATAGAAGCATGTTAAAGATTGATTTTGCTTCAATAGTGTTGGACATGAATTGAATATGTTAAAGATGATTAATTAGTTTAAATGATGTTTTGGAAATATTGGTTTAACTAATTAATTATGATTATTACAATTTAATCAAATTAATGTGAAAATTGGAATTTTGTATTAATTAAAATTAGTCTTTAATTTTGAATTGGGCTAATATTGTTGTATTTTGGCTTAATGGGCTTGGTTGGGCCAAGCTGGTTTAGGACAATTGGATTGGATCCAAATTGGGCCTAAAACCATTCCATAAAGTCCAAATATAATAATTGGGCCTTTAAATAATTTAATTGGGCCTAATGGGCCTAAATTGATTTTTGGCAAATAGGGTGATTCCTAAATTGGGCCTTGGCATTTGGGTTTGATCCATATTGGCCAAAACCCATGCCTTAAGAATTAATTAAAAGCCCATTGGACTTTAATTAAATTGACATTGGATGTTAATTGGGCCTTTGAGACCCATTAAGATTGGATTTAGAATCTAAGTCTAGAAGGAGCATAAATAATTGTAATTATTTAATTTGGAATTAAATTAGAATAAGTATTGAATACAAATTAAATTGGATTTAAAATTGTAGTTCGATATAATTCAAGAATACGTACTTTGAGTGTTTATTCTTAAACGAGTTGGACTCGCGCAAATCAAATCGTTGTTTGAACATTGGATGGTCATTAATTCAAAGATTAAATAATTAGATTAGATTGATTGAATAACATGCTTTGTGTGAATACATGGATGTATTGTATGAATAATGTATATCGGATGGATATTAGAAGGGTGAGGGTAATTTTGGAAATTGTTGTATAAATTTAGAATTTATTAAATTGGACCTGCGTGTCCAGCCTTATATCTCTTGACTCTTTGTATTTCTCTTCTCACCAATTCCCCTCAATTTTGGAAATTGTTGTATAAATTTAGAATTTATTAAATTGGACCTGCGTTCCAGCCTATTATCTCTATTCTCTTTGTATTTCTCTTCTCACCAATTTCCCTCAATGCAAATGAGGTTTCTTTAATGTATTATGTAATTGGGTAGAAGTTAGAATAGTGCTGGCAGGGGAGAGGAAATGGAGAGATTTGTTCTAGGAATAATTTGTTAAATATCCATCCGCATATCATTGTTATTTATTTCGTGTCTTATTATGCTTTTAGAATGCATGCTTAAGGGTGTATGATGAGACCTAATCAAAGATAATAAATTGGTTGCCAATTTATGCGAAAAACCCTCAATCAATATTAAGCGTTTTGCTTCCATTGACTGGTTCTCTCTCAAGATCGATTGGCATTGGTTTGTTGGCCAAAGTCAATATCAATGTCCATCGCGGATGTGTTTGAAACACGAAAGCTTTGTTCCATATCGTATGTCTTGGGCGGTGGTGACTTGTTGGCCATGTAAGTGTTCCTAGAACATGCCAAGATCGTCTAAGAGTGATTCGTGTGAGAATTATCAAGTGAGTTGCAGAATTAACTTACATTGATTGGATGAGTTTCAAAACTTTTTCCATGTATTTGATGAAGCTCCAAGCTTTCATAAGTGTTTCCAACACTTGGGTGAGTTTCCCTATCACCTTGATTCACTCCTTTATATGCTAGCAACAACAAATTTTTGAAAGAAAATTTTGCCCTCCAAGGAAGCAAGTGTTCGGCAAAATGAGAGGAATAGAGAGATGAAGTTGTTTGATATTTTTGATTTCCAAAATCAATTCCCAAAAGTCAACAAGAAAATTGTGTATATACTTTTCCAAAAAGAAAAATCAAAGTGTGTTGTGTAAGATTCATTAAAGGCTCTCAACAAATTCCATCACCAAAAAATTACTAATGATGTAAGTTGGTGGGCCCCACCTCTTAAATTCAAAATTCAAGTGGCTTGCTCAACACACTTCGGGCTCGGGTTCGTTTAATCCGATTAGATGAATTTTCCGTCGCGACGTAATTAAATCCAATTTAATTAAATAATAATGTCTCGAAAAATTATTACGGAATTCGCTTACGAATTAATTCCAAATTAATTTGTTCGCTTGAATTAAAATCCAATTTAATTCCGCATTGAAATCCAATTTCAATTAAAATATCGAATATATTATTTTAGCCCATATAAATAAATTAAATAGAAAAATCCAATTTATTATGAAATTTATTTTACCGATTAATTCCAAATTACCGTGTTCTCTCTTCTCGACGAATTTAATCCCAGATAAATTCTCGACGCAATTAATCCCAGATTAATTCTTTCTCTGATAATTAATCCCAGATTAATTCTTGCCGTAATTAATCCCAGATTAATTTTCTCTTTCATAATTAATCCCAGATTTATTCTGTTCGAGTCAAATCTCATCGGTGAATCTTTGGGAAGCGACCCAAGAGATCCCTGGATATGTTGGCAGTAATTACGGTCATCGGACTATCCGAATACGTGCGTACCCGGTACCACGTCATTACCGATTTACAAGACATGGTTGGCTTCTAGCAAAGCACCGTGCCTACTAAATTCTCCAGAAATATTCTTTAAATGAATATATAATCTTTGTCAGGCGTAGTATACGTAGTATTGCGTATAACGATCCAGTATCGGATGTCACATGCTAGGCCTAGGGCTGGAATTGTGTCAGCCCCGTACGAAGCATATATCGGATCTCTGGTAACTAGTCTCTATAATCGGATAATCATGACCTAGTCATATTATCCCGATGACTGCAGTACTTAAGAGTACTAGTTCCGTATCTTACGTGATCATCATCTCCATATGACTGAAGTGATACTTCTATCTTAACATCACACCTAATACACTTCGATTCTCAATATACCCAGAAGAGGCGTACACAGAACCTGTTAAAGCCCCGGACGACCAAAACCAAAGTATACTGATTGTCGCAAGTATTACCGATGCAAGTCTCAGGTTAAGACCAAAAACAGCTACCCTGATCCGGATTCCCAAAGACACATAGTCATACTACCAATGGGATTTTGAGGGGTCTATCCAGAGCGAAGCTGTTTTCGTACCATCGGTAAACAGAACCTCCTATTACACTTGCATGAGTATCCAATACCCAAATATATGAGAACTTTATCATTACGCTTCCATAACACGCACAAGTGTAATACTAGCATATTCCGCATTATCGATGTCCAGTCTCGATAATATGAAGACTAGGGATATTTAATGATTAAACCTTATGTGGATTAATATTGTCTCATATCTTATTAATCTGGTACTAATCATATGGACTTTTATCATTTATATATCCGAGTAATCCAATTACAAATGATAAAAGAGCAATTTCCTTTGTCACATAGTTAATTTGTACAAAAACACCAAGTTCTGTACAAATAGTGATGCTATGGGTCATAATTTTCCAACACTCTCCCACTTGGCTTATAGCCAATCACTCAAGTGTCCTACACCTTAACTATGTACGGATTGCTCAAACTTCTGCTAAGAAACAGCTTTCGTGAGCAGATTTGCAAGGTTATCATCTGATTCGTTTCATTCGATCATCACATCACCCCGATGTATGATCTGACGAATCAGATGAAATAGTCAAAGTATATACTTGGATCGTTTATGAGACTGCGGTTCCCTAGCCTGTGTTGTAGCCCAGCTCAGCTGCTAACAGAACTACACCTAATCCAATTAGGATTATATAGATCCAAAATGCTTCTTTTACTGCCTCAGCTGCAGCAATATTCCGCTTTTGATATTTATTCGGCAACAGTATCTTGTTTGGAAGATTTCCAGCTCACTGTTCCGTTATTCAAACTAAATATGTACCCTCATTGCAACTTAAAGTCGTCTTTGTCGGTTTGGAAACTTGCAGCGGTGAACCTAGTCACCTCAAGTTCTCCTCTCCCAATATTCCCAGAAAGCATCTTTAGTTTGTCCAAGATACTCAAGGATGTTCTTTACATCAATCCAGTGACCATCACCTGGATTGGCCTTATAACGTCTACATATGCTCAAAACATATAAGACATCAGGTCACATACATTCCAAAACATACGAGCTCTGGGAGGGTTGTCAGCAGCTTTCTAGATCTATCCCAGTAGATCTTTATTCCTAGAATAAAGCCTGCTTCTCCCAGATATTCTATGGAGAATTTTAATGAAAGCCAAGCTTTCACCGATTATATTATGGGAATGTTATTGCTAAAAAGCAATACATCATCAACTTATAGGAGATTCATTGTCAGTGCGCTCCCATTAACCTTCTTATATACACAAGAATCATATTCATTTTGAATGAAATCATATACCATTATGATCTCATCAAAACGTTGGTTCCAAGAACGCAATATTTGCTTCAATCCATAATTGGATCGATTTAACTTGCAAACCTTGTTTGCATGTTTTGATACGACAAAACCGTCAGGATGTTTATAAACATCCTCCAAAAAGTTTCCGTTAAGGAAAGTGGTTTTGACGTCCAGCTGTCATATTTCATAAATGAAACATGTAACATTATCCAACATTATCCGAATGAATTTAATCATGGCAATAGGTGAAAAATTTCATCGTAGTCGACATTATGTCGTTGACGATACCCTTTCTGTACAAGCCTAGCTGTGTACATTTGTATGTTGCCATCCATATATGTCTTCCTTGAAGACTCATTTAGTGCCAATATGCACAATGCCTTCTGGTACATCAACCAGTGTCCAAACATGGTTGGTATACATGGAATCCATTTCGGACTTCATGGCACTTTGCCATATAACGGAGTCGATACCTCGTATCACTTCCCCATACGTAGTCGGTTCAGTATCCTCAATAAGACTAATATTTTCATGAGGTGAGATCATAAACCCATACCTCTCAGGTTGTTTTATGACTCTCTCCGACCTACACGGTTCTTGTGTATTCGAAGATTGTGGAACAGTCTCACCCCTGATGAACTGTTCGTGTTCCGTTAAGGATCGGTGCCAGGAACAGTATTACTCTGATTTTCATCGAGTTTTACTTTCCTCCCATTTGCCACTGCATTTAGGTATTCCTCTTAGGAAAACCGCATGGAGAGCAACAATTAAATTGTTCTCTTGTGAGTTGTATTAGTATTATACTTTGGTTTCCCTATGACAACCTTCAAATATGCACTTATCCGATTTGGGTTCTAGTTTGGTATTATCCAAACATATGCCCAGCATTCCCAAATCTTTAGGAATGAGAAACCCGGTTTCTTTCCTGTTCATATCTAATATGAAGTCTGTCTAATAGATTTTCATGGAACCTTATTCAAAATAAGTATTGCACTGTTTAATGTGTATCCTCATAAGGAAATTGGTAGCTCAGAGCGACTCATCATTGACCTTACCATGTCCAATAAAGTTCGGTTTCTCTATTCGAACACACCGTCAAATTGAGGTGTCCTGGGAAGAGTCCACTGTGAAAGAATACCATACTCTTTCAAGTAATCTTGAAACTCATATGTTTAATTATTTTACATTATGGTCCGACCGTAATTTTTTTAATACTTTTATCGGTCTGTTTTCTTACTTCGTGTGGAAACCCTTTGAATTACTCAAAAGTTTCTGACTTATGTTTCATAAGATACACATAATCGTAACGCGATGCCACATCCGTAAAGGTTACGAAGTATTCAAATCCACCTCTAGCCTAGCTAGACATGGCCCATTTACGTCACTATGAGCGAGGGCTAACAGATCGGTGGATGTTGCACTTTTACCAAGTAAAAGGTGTTTTAGGCACTTTGCCTAATGAACTAGATTCGTAGACTTCATTTGAATTAGAATCAAATCCATCCTAGTATCCACTCTTCGAAAGTGTGGATATACGAGTCTTGTTAATGTGTCCCAGACAACAATGCCACTTATAAGTCTCAACAGATTTATTCAGTTTGAGCTTTTGTTTGTCATATTATATGTTTGAGATTCATTTATATTCTAAATATAAATATTGTTATTCACATCTAATGTGATTATCTCAATATCATCTTTATAAACAAAACACTTAGTGTTCTAGAATATAAAGGTATACCCGCAACGGGTTAAACTAGATATAGAGATAATGTTTCTAGTCAAACTAGGTACATTATAATAGTTTCCTAATTTAAGTACATGCCCAAAGGGTAGTTCCAAAACTTAGGTTCCCACAACCAAAACAGTGACTCTCATCCCGTTTCTGACTCGCAGTTCGATCTCATCTGAAGCCAGTCTCCTGCTAATCAGCAGATCCTGCACATCAGTACATATGTATGTACCACATCCAGTATTAAAATCTAATTTTAAAACTGGTAGTGGACATATTTATTACAATCAAAAACATTCTTGAAGTCGGAGCCTTGCCCGCCTTCACTTCCTTCATGTTTGCTTTGTCCATACGGCAGTCACGCATCCAGTGACCCCGTTTGCCACATTTTAGGCAGAAATCTTGGGATATGTCATTTGTCTTCCCATAAGACTGTGATGATTTTGCCTTTGCCCTTTTAAGAAGCTCTGGCTCTGGCTCCTTGAGCATAGCCATCAACTCTCCAAGAGTTTTCTCTTGGTTCTTAATGAACCTGCCCCAGCTATCGGGCAGAGACTGTAAGATCAAATCTTTGGAAGTGTCGGCCTCGTAGGTAATGCCCAGCTAACCTAGCTATTCGATGTCAGCAATCATCTACGACAACTAGTGCTCGACAGATGTACTCTCTGACATACGCGAGCGAAAGAGCTTCTTTTCCAATTCGTACTTCTAAGATCTAATGTTAGATCTATGAAGATATTTAATTTCAACATCATGGTATAAAGATCTAATCCTTAGTTCTGACGACGGAATTAAAGTGTCATTGCGGCAAGCATATCGGATTGAGCACTAAAGTTATCATCACGATGAGTCTTCCAAAGCTCATGCTCTACTATTTGCTCAACTCCGGGCTTAGGCCCGAGAGGTCGTTCTATCAAATAGAGTAACTTCTCAACTCCCAGGACTATCCTGAGATTTATTTCCCAATATGAAAATTAAAGCCGTAAAAGACATTTTTTCACCTAGGATTATGTCCTTTGAAGCTAATCTTTCATTTATAATGATTGATATAGTCCAATTATCCAATCAACGATTTCGGGTACAATCAGATGTAATGATTACTATAGTCTAACTATATAACCAACTATAATTGATCGATTAAATTCAAATATATTGATTACTATAATCCAATTATATAACCAACTATAAATGAAGTAGTTTGAATACAATTCAACTTTTCAATTAAAACAACAATTGAATATTAGTCCAACTAATTCATTTATAAATAATTAATGATGAAAAATTAAATGAGCGCGTATTGGCAAGTATCTAAATGAAATTGCAAATTTAATACTTGCCTCCCACTATTTTTCGGCGAGCCTCTAACCCTCTGTGGAGTACTTGGGAAACCTAGTTTCCTAGTGGGGCTAGAATCCCGTTAAATAACACACAACCTTGACTTTGGCCAACAAGCTGTATGAAACTTAACTAGGTAGATCTCAAAGATCAATTAGATCCCATCCAATTCCTATATCCAGTAGGTGGACCTCTAAGTCCGAAACATATATCCAATATATGCCAATATATCCAATATATTGCCTAACCTTTTTCCTCTGAATCAACTAAGCTTTGGCTTTGGCTCAACAAGCTTAATGAAACCAGTTAAGCGTGACCCATTGACAATGGGAAAGCTTCGTAATTGAGGCCGATGAACAAGAAGTGGCCTTGATTTTGGCCAACAAATCACAACTTGCCCAAGGTGTACGATATGGAACAAAGCCTTCATGATTCAAACACATCCGCGATGGACGAAGGTCTTGACTTTGGCCAATAAACCAATGCCAATCTTGGATCTTGAGAGAGAATCACTCAATGGAAGGAAAAAACGCTTAATATGAAATGAGGGTTTTTGTTGCGATTTGGCAACCAATGTATTATCTTTAATTAGGTCTCATCATACACCCTTAAGCATGCATTCTAAAAGCATAATAAGGCGCGATAAAATTAATAATGATATGCGGATGGATATATAACAAATTGTGTTGGACAATTATGACCCATAGCATCACTATTTATACAGAACATGGTGTTGTTGTACAAATTAACTATGTGACAAAGGAAATTACACTTTTATCATTTGTAATTAGATTACCTGGATATATAAATGATAAAAGTCCATATGATTAGTTCCGGAATGAGATGATATGAGACAGTATCAATCCACGAAGGTTTAATCATTAAAACATCCCTAGTCGGGGTATTATCGAGATTGGATATCGATAATGCGGAATAGACTAGTATTACACTTGTGTGTGTTATGGGAGCATAACGGCATAGTTCTCATATATTTAGGTATTGGATACTCATGCAAGTGTAATAGGAGGTTGTGTTTACCGATGGTACCGAAACATCTTCGCTCTGGATAGACCCCTCAGAATTCCATTGGTAGTATGACTATGTGTCTATGGAAGTCCGAATCAGGGTAGGTGTATTTGGTCTTAACCTGAGACTTGCACCACTAATACTTGCGACAATCAATATACTTTAGTTTTGGTCGTCCAGGGCTTTAACTAGTTCTGTGTACGCCTCTTCTGGGTATATTGAGAATCGTAGTGTATTGGGTGTGATGTCGAGATGGAAGTATCACTCCAGTCATAGTGGAGATGATGATCACGTATGATACGGAACTGGTGCTCTTATATGCTGCAGCTATCGGGATATTATGACTAGGTCATGTTTATCCGATTATAGAGACTAGTTACCAGAGATCTGATATGTGCTTCGTACGGGGCAGACACAATTCCAGTCCCAGGCCTAGCACGTGACATCCGATACTGGATCGCAATACGCAATACGATGTATACTACGCCTGATATAGATCACATATTCCTTTAAGAATATTTCTGGAGAATTTGGTAGGCACCGTGCTTTGCTAGAATCCAACCATGTCTTGTAAATCGGTAAAAACGTAGTACTAGGTACGTACGTGTTCGGATAGTCCGACGACCGGATTTACTGCCAACATATCCGGGGATCTCATGGGTCGCTTCCCGAAGATTCACCGATGACTTATGACTCGCACATAATTAATCTGGGATTAATTATAAGAGAGAGAAAATTAATCTGGATTAATTACAGAGATATTTTATCTAGGATAAAATATTATTTAAAGAGAGAGAACGATTAATTTGGAATTAATCGATAAAATAATATATTCGATATATTATACGAAATTAGATTTCGACGCTGAATTAAAATTGGATTTTAATTCGGGCAAACGAGTTAATTTAGAATTAATTCGCTAGCAACGTGAATAGTAATTTTTCTAGGCATAATTATTTAATTAAATTTGATTTAATTACGTCGCAACGGAAAATTCGTTAATTTGGAATAAGCGAACCCGTGCCCGGGAGTGTTTACAGGCCCACTCACATTTCGAATTAAGTGCGGCCCACAAGTCACATCACGCGTCACATCACCTGTCACTTTAAGTGATGGATGTCAAGTCACCTTTTGGTGATTGACAACCAGTCAATATTCATGATGGTGGTGGTTGTGGGCAATAATTGCAATTTTGCCTCCAAAATTGTTTTAAGTTTTTTGGAAAAGCTTTTACCTTTTTTGGTTAGGATTTTTGGTATATGTTTTTAGAAAACAAATTACAAAAACTAACACACAACTTGCTCTTCTCTCTCTCTCCCTAATATTCAGCCAAGTGCCATTTTCCTCTCAAGTTCTTGGCTTGGCCGAGAACTACAACAAGCAAAAGAAGGATTTGTGGCAAATTTTTCCAAGGTGCTAGCACACTAAAGAGGTCATACAAAGGTGATAGGGAAACACATTCATGAGTATGGAATTCATTCTCAAAGCTTGGAGCTTGTAGATCATCCATGGAGGGCTTGACCGAAAATCAAAGGAGCACACAATGGAGGATTGCCGAGAGCTTCCATGAGGAGGAGAAGATTTTGTGTTCATCGCATCAAAATTCGATCATTGTAAATATGATTCCGCCATACTTCTTTATTGTATTCACTTATTTTCATTGCTTGAATGATCTTAGGACTATAGTAGAAACCCAACAATTGTATCAAGAGCCTTGTTTAAGTATGAAATTGGATTTTGGGTAAAATTGGGTAAAATTGATTTGAGCATGTTTGGAATTGATTGTTTGAGTATGCTTGAATGATGATAACTTAGAGTTATTTGTGATCAATTTGATGAAAATTGAATTGAATCGAATCAAATTTTCCCCAAAAACTTGGCTTGGCCGAAAGTTATTGTTGCCCTAAAGTCATGGTAATTTTGTTTTTTGAATCATTGGATGAGTTTGAATGACTTGGGAAATGTTGATTTATGATTTAATTGGATTAAAATCGAAATCGGACAAAAATCCCCAAATTGCCGTGAATGATAAAGCATGGAAATGATATGATTTTTGATTCAATTATGTTGGACATGTGTTGATGTTGAATAACATGATTAATTGAGTAAATTGGTGTTTTGGAAATATTAATTTGACTAATTAATTATGGCTATACAATTTAGTTAATTAAATTGTGAAATTTGGAATTTTAGAATTTAATTAGTTGGGCTAAATTTGGAATTGGGCTTAAAAAGTTGTATTTAGGCTTAATGGGCTTGGTTGGGCCAAGTATGGTTTAGGTTAATTGGTTGGATCCAATTGGGCCCAAAACCATATCAATAAAGTCCAAATATAATATAATGGACCTTTAAAACTTTAATTGGGCCTAATGGGCCTAAATTGATTTTGGCAAAAGGGTGATTCCTTATTGGGCTTTGGTTGCCAAAGTCCATGCCTTATAAATTAATTGAAAGCCCATTGGACTTTAATTAAATTGACATTGGATGTTAATTGGGCTTTGAGACCTGTAAATATTAGATTTAGAATCTAAGTCGCAAAGGTCATTAATAAAGTGTAATTATTTAATTTGGAATTAAATAGAGAATTAGTATTGAATACAAATTAAATTGGATTTAATGTTGTAGTTTAATACAATTCAAGAATTCGTACTTTGAGTACTTATTCTTAAACCAGTTTGACTCGTGCAAATCAAATCGTTGTTTGAACATTGGATGGTCATTAATTTCAGATTAATTAATTGGATTAGATTGATTGATAACATGCTTTGTGTGAATACATGGATGTGATGTATGAATAATGTATATCGGATGGATATTAGATGGGTGAGGGCAATTTTGGAAATTGTTGTAATGAATTTAGAATTTATTAAATTGGACCTGCGTGTCCAGCCTATTACCTATTGACTCTTTGTATTTCTCTTCTCACTTATTCCCCTTAATGTAAATGAGCTTTCTTTAGAAGTGTTATGTAATTGGGTAGAAGTAAGTTTTGTGCTAGCGGGAGAGAGGAAATGGAGAGATTTGTTCTAGGAACAGGTGTTTTAAATATCCATCCGCATATCATTATTAATTTATTTACGCGCCTTATTATGTTTTTTAGAATGCATGTTTAAGGGTGTATGATGAGACCTTAACAAAGATAATTAATTGGTTGCCAATTACGTGAAAAACCCTCAACATATATTAAGCGTTTTTCCTTCCATTGAATGATTCATTCTCAAGATCCAAGATTGGCACTGGTTTGTTGGCCAAAGTCAAGGCCTTTGTCCATCGCGGATGTGTTTGAATCATGAAGGCTTTGTTCCATATCAGTGTCTTGTCCAAGTTGTGATTTTTTAGCCAAAGTCAAGATCATTTCTTGTCCATCGACATCGGTTACGAAGCTTTCCAAGGTCAATGAGTCACGCTTAACTGGAATCATTAAGTTTGTTGTGCCAAAGCCAAGACTTAGTTGATTCAGAGGAAAAAGGTTAGAAAAATATATTGGATATATTGGCATATATATTGTATATATGTTTCGGACTTGGATGTCCACCTACTAGATCTAGGAATTGGATGGGATCCAATTGATCTTAGAGATCTACCTAGTTAAATATCATACAGCTTGTTGGCCAAAGTCAAGGTTGTGTGTTATTTAACGGGATCCTAGCCCACTAGGAAACAAGGTTTCCCGAGTACTCAACAGAGGGTTAGAGGCTCGCCGAAAAATAGTGGGAGGTAAGTATTAAATTTGCAAATTCGTTTAGATACTTGCCAATACGAGCTCATATCATTTTCGTCAATTTTATATAAATATATTAGTTAGAGTAATATTTAATCGTTGTTTTGATTTAACAGTTGGACTGTATTCAAACTACTTCAAATGATAGTTGATTATATAATTGGATTATAGTAATCAATATATTTGAATTTAACCAATTTAAATTATAGTTGATTATATAGTTAGACTATAGTAATCATTATAATAAATAGTACATGAAATCGTTGATTGGATAGTTGGCCTATAGCAATCAAGATAAATTAAAGATTAGCGTTTAAAACATAAACCTGGGTAAAAATGTTTTTTAAACGGCTTTAATTTTCAAATTAGGAATAATACCTCAGGATAGTCCTGGAAACTAAGAAGTTACTCTATTTGATAGAAAAACCTCTTGGGCCTAAGCCCGGAGTTGAGCAAATAGTAGAACATGATCTTTGGAAGATTCATGTGATGATAACTTTAGTGCTCAATCCATTATACTAGATGCAATGACACTTTAATTACGTCGTCAAAGTTAAGGATTAGATTCTTGTACCATGAAGATGAAATTAAAGATCTTCATAGATCTATTTTAGATCTTAGAAGTACTAATTGCAAAAGAAGCTCTTTAGCTCGCGTATGTCAGAGGGTACATTTGTCGAGCACTAGGTGTCGTAGATGATTGCTAACATCGATCAGCTAGGTTAGCTGGGCATTACCTACGTGGTCGAGACTACCAAAGATTTGATCTTATAGTCTCTACCCGAAGGCTGGGGCAGGTTGATTGTGAACCAAGAGTAAACTCTTGGAGAGTTGATGGCCATGCTCTATGAGGCAGAGCCAGAGCTTCTAAAAGTGGCAAAGGCAAAGTCATTACAGTCTTCTAGGAAGACAAAAGACATATCCCAAGATGTCTGCCTAAATTGTGGCAAATGGGGTCACTGGATGCGTGACTGCCGTATGGACAAGGTAGACATGAAGGCGGTGAAAGCGGGGCAAGGCTCTGACTTCAAGCATGTTTGTCATAAACATGTTCACTATTAGTTTCAAAATTGGATTTTGATACTAAGTGTGGTACATAAGATATGTACTGATGTGCGGAATCTGCTGATTAGCAGGAGACTGACTTTAGATGAGATTTATCTGCGAATCGGAAATGGGACGAGAGTCACTGTTTTAACCGTAGAAACCTGAGTTTAGGAACTACCCTTTGGGTATGTACTTAAATTAGGAAACTGTTGTAATGTAACTAGTTTGACTAGAAATATTATCTATATATCAGAGTTTAATCCGTTGCGGATATACCTTTATATTCTAGAACACTAAAGTGTTTCATTTTATAAAGATGATATTGAGATAAACACATTAGATGTGAATAACAGTATTTATATTTTGAATATAAATGAATCTCATACATATGACATGACAAACAAATAGCTCAAACTGATTTGATCAGATTAGACTTCTTTGTGGCATAATTGTCTGGGACACATTAAACAAGACTCATATATCCACACTTTTGAAGAGTGGATAATAGGAAGGATTTGATCCTATTCAAATAATGTCTACGAATCTAGTTTATATAGGCAAAGTGCATGAAACACCTTTTACTTGGTAAAAGTGTAAGTGCCATCGATCTGTTAGCCCTCGTTCATAATGACATAAGTGGGCCCATGTCTAGCTAGGCTAGAGGTGGATATGAACACTTCGAAACCTTTACGGATGTGGCATCGCGTTATGGTTATGTGTTTCTTATGAAACACTAATCAGAAACTTTGATAAAATCAAAGAGTTTCGACACGAAGTAGACAGACAGATCGGCTAAAGTATTAAACCGTCACGGTTATACCGTGGTGGAAAATACTTAAGCAATAAGTTTCTCGAATACTTGAAAGAGTATAATATTCTTTCACAGTGGACTCCTCCCGAAACACCTCAATTGAGCGGTGTGTCTGAACTGAGAAACCAAATTTTATTGGACATGATAAGGTTAATCATGAGTCGCTCTGAGCTACCATTTTCCTTCAAGGGATACGCATTAAACAGCGCAATACTTATTTTGAATAAGGTTCCATGAAAATCTGACTTCATATTAGATATAAACAGGAAAGAAACTGGGTTTTCTCATTCCTGGAGATTTGGGAATGCTAGGCATATGTTTTGATGATACCAAACTAGAACCCAAATTGGATAAGTGCCTAAATTGTAGGTTATCCTAGGGAAACCAAAGTATAGTACTTATACAACTCACATGAGAACAATGTAATTGTTGCTCGCCATGTGGTTTTCCTAAAAGGAATACCTATATGTAGTGGTAAGTGGGAGGAAAGTAAAACTCGATGAAAATCGGAGTAATACTGTTTCAGGCACCGATTCCTTAATGGAACACAAACAATTCATCAAGGATGAAACTGTACCACAATCTTCGAATACACAAGAATCGCGTAAGTCGGAGAGAGTCAGAAAACAACCTGGGAGGTATGGGTTTCTGATCTCACCTAATAAAGATGTCAATCTTATTGAGGAAGACAAACCGACTACGTATGAGGAAGTGATACAAGGTATCAACTCCCTATTATGGCAAAGTGCCATGATGTCCGAAATGGATTCGATGTATACCAACCATGTTTGGACACTGGTTGTTGTACCGGAAGGCATTGTGCCTATTGGTACTATATGAGTCTTCAAGGAAGACAAACATGGATGGCAACATACAATGTACAAAGCTAGGCTTGTAGCGAAAAGGTATCGTTATCAACATTGTGTCGATTACGACGAAACCTTTTGCCCGTTGCCATGGTTAAATCCATTTGGATAAATCTTTCTTATGCTGCATGTTTCATTTATGAAATATGGCAGCTGAACGTCAAAATCGCTTTCCTTAAATGGAAACCTTTTGGAGGATGTTTGTAACATCCTTACGATTTTGTCGTACCAAAACAAGCAAACAAGGTTTGCAAGTTAATTCGATCCATCTATGGATTGAAGCAAGCATTACATTCTTGGAACTATAGTTTTGATGTAATCATAATGGTATATGATTTAATTCAAAACGAAATGATTCTTGTGTATATAAGGAGGTTAGTGGGAGCACACTGACAGTGATTGTCCTAAATAATGATGATATATCATTTCTTGGAAATGACATTCACATAAAACAATCGGTGAAAGCTTGGCTTTCATGAAAATTCTCCGTAGACTACTTGGGAGAGAAAACCTTTATTCTAGGAATAAAGATCTACTGGGATAGATCAAAAAGTTGTTGGCACTCTCCGAGAACTCGTACATTGAAATAAATGTATGTGACCTAATGTCTCATATGTTTTGAACCCAGTCACTGGATTGATGTTAAGAACATCCTTACGTATCTTAGATGATCTAAGGATGCTTTCTTAAGCTATGGAGATAGAGAACTTGAAGTGACTGGGTTCACTGCTGCAAGTTTCCAAACCGAAAAAAACGATTATAAGTCGTAATAGATGTATTATATAGTTTGAATAACGGAATAGTGAGCTGGAAATCTTCCAAGCAAGATACTGTTGCCGAATAAACAACAAAAACAGAATATTGATGCAACTGAGGCAGTAATAGAAGCACTTAGGATTATAATAATCCTAATCAGATTATGAGTAGTTCTGTTAGCAGCTGAGCTAGGCTTCAGCACATGCTAAAGAATTAATGGTCTCATCAACGATCCGAGTATATACTTCAACTGTTCATCTGATTCGTTCGGATCATACATCATGGCGATGTGATGATCGAATAAATCGCATCATATGATAACTTTGCAAATCCGCTGACGAAAGTATTTTTTTCTCGGCAGAAGTTTGAGCGAACCGTACATAGTTCAACTGTAGGACATTTGAGTGATTGGCTATAGGCCAACTGGGAGATTGTTGGACAATTATGACCCATAGCATCACTATTTGTACAAAACATGGTGTTGTTGTACAAATTAACTATGTGACAAAGGAAATTGCTCTTTTATCATTTGTAATTAGATTACCGGGATATATAAATGACAAAAGTCCATATGATTAGTTCCGGATTGAGATGATATGAGACAATATAAATCCACAAAGGTTTAATCAATAAAACATCCCTAGTCGGAGTATTATCGAGATTGGACATCGATAATGCGGAATAGACTAGTATTACATGACCGACGTAAACACACACGTATAACTCTAGCGCACGTATCCTTCAAGTAGTATAAAAATATCGATCCCACGAGGACTTAATTCCTACTATTGTTATTAATTATTGAATCTATTTATTTACAGATATCTAATTGAGGGATAAGAGAATGATTGCTTGATTGATTTGGTTGATTGTAGTTTTGCAAAATAAATAAATAAATAAAAAGACAAAAGAAAATACTAAGGAAAATAACAAAAGACACAAAGATCTAGGGTTGTGAATCATTCTAATATCATTTAAAAGATGAAGTGGTTATTTCATGTTTGTTTAATAAATCAGTTTACTAACCTAGAACACTAAATTATGCAAAAGCCTATGTCGATGGTCAGACGCAAATACCCAGTTTAACCCAATTGAACCATATGTCTATGTCAACCAAATTTTCTGGATTCATTAAGTTTAAGTTCCAATTATGGCTACCCCCGCCCGACAGGTATATGTCTATCCTGTAAGGAAATCTATTAAAGGGTTATCTATCCTCAAGGAAGATCGTGGGCTATTAAGTCTAAGGCTGAAACCTAAAATCCCTATGTCTAGTTCATTTTAGATTTACCACATCAATCTTATTAGTGATCAGACAACAAGAAGCATTAAGCTTAAGACTTAATAAGTAAACCTTTAAATTACCCAAACTATAAAATAACCCCTTATAAACCGGTGATATTAGAATTCATCACAACCCCAAATAACTAACACATAACTAGGGCTAATAAAAACTTAAAAGTAATGGACATAAAGTAAAAGCTGAAAAGTAAAATAAAATAAAATAAAATGCTAAGGTAAAAGGAATTACTTTTACTATTTACTATTTTAGATATCTCCCATAAAATAATATATAAACTTGTGATAATATTACCAACCGACCAATCTAGCGGTATCCTTTATTAGTCAGGTTTAAACCATATTAAAATGAATTACCAACCGACCAATCTGGCGGTATCCTTTTTAATTCAATATTTTAAATAGTGAATATATTAATTTTAAGGGAGATTAATCTAAATAGTAATAGTAAAATAATTATCTTTCACCCTAGCTGGGGAAGTTACCTCCTCATAGTGAATAGTAAAAACTGTAAAAAATAAAAAAATAAATTACTATATTAACAAAACGTAATTAAAATTATTTACAAAACTAAAAACTAAAAGAAACTAGAGAGAGAAACTCTCTCTTTACATCAAATAGATGAGAGAGAGTGGTGCCTCTAAAACTGAAATCTCGAGCTCAATTTATAGGCGCGGATAGGCTCTGGGCGTCGCGACGCTGAATGTCTTGGCGTCGCTACGCCAGCTTCTGTCGACGTGGCACGCTCTGGTTCGTCTGTTTGCAGATTCTGGATAAGATGATAAGGTGACACGTGGAAGAGTGGTTGGGCTTCAATTATTGTGACACGTGGCGGCTTCTGATTGGTCGATGAGATTCTTATCCGCCACGTGTCAGATAAGGATTAGATACTCAATGATTGATGCTGACGTGGCGGTGACTTGGCGGTGATGTGGCGGTGACGTGGCGACACATGGGAAAGAGACTGTCGGCACCGTAGGATTGTGACACGTGGCACTTCCTGATTCACTGATGATGACATGGCGGTGAGGTGGCAGTTTGACTTGGTCAACTTGGTGATGTGGCTGATGACGCAGCAATGACGTGGAGTGACACGTGGCACATGTGGCTATGATGACTGTCGGCACCGTAGGATGATGACATGTGGCACGGCGCATTTTAGCAGATCGGCTGTGATGGTGACATGTGGCACGGCGCACGTTAGCAAAGTCAACTTTTCTCAGATTCTGATTTGTGGACCCGGCGCACGTTAGGCGCCGCGACGCGGGAAATTACCAAAATGCCCTTTTCGTCCAATTTTCACTGGTTTGGCCCAAATCACCTCCAGAATGTCCTGAAACTTTATTTATCTACAAAATAACACAAAACACATCAAAATATTCACAAAACTCAAGAAACTATACAAAATATTAGGTTAAATGAGTGGGAAATAGTGATAGATTTACCACTCATCACACCCCCAAACCTACCATTTTGCTAGTCCTCGAGCAAAACACGGAATAAAATAACATAATAAAATAAAATTTAACTAAGCCACTTTCGTAGGGATCACGGTTGCATTTGGCGTATGCAACAAGCCTTTAAACCTATAGGTGTCCCTAGTGGACAAGTTGTAGTCTCGTGAGGGTTTACAGCAATGATACCCACAAACATTTTACAAACTAAAAAGGTAGTAAAACTAATGCACACAAAAGCAAAAAAAAACAAGAGAAAAGAGAATAAAGAAGTTAGTAACTAATCAGGTGAAACTTCTACTCCAAGTTACTAGTTGTTTTGTTTCTTTCTAAATTACAGAATAAGTAAATTCTCTGATTATTTTTACCATTCTTCATATACACAGCCAACAAGATATTAATCAACTCATTTTCCCCATAACAGTCATAAGTACAGTTGATAAGAGAGTAATATTTTTGTCCTAAAATTCTATCAGATTTCACACCTTTTGGTAGCAATGGAATAATTTTTCTGATTTTTCTGATTTTTTCTTTGATTTTTCTCTATTTTTTATTTATATACAATATCTTCATCTATGTAACGAGTGTTGGGTCGGTGGCTCCCAAACCAGTTGGCTTTAGGGCACAAGGTGTTAAGACACCCCTACGGACTTAATTACTAAGACTTCAGATATATATTTTTTTGCAGCATCTTTGATCCATGTAGCGAGCTTTGGGCCAATGACTCCCAAACCAGTTGGTTTTAGGGCACTAGGTGTTAAAACACCATTACAGACTTAATAACTCGGATCTCATTTTTTTTTTTTTACTCCACTACTTTTTGAGATGCTTCCTCCAATTAAACTAGAGCACTGAATATTACAAACTTTTCAATTATAGCTCATGTCTGTATGTTACTATATATGTTGATAATATCTGTCAACTGAGCATATGAATATCCATTTTAGTCCGTTTTAAAGAGAATTCACAAATTAAATAATTCAAAATGAAATAAACAAAAATTAACTTATTTCAAAAATGGTTTTAGATAAGTCTCAGGAGTGGAAACTCCTGACTCAGCTATCTCTTACCAATTTCACCTTTTTAGTCAAAATAAAAAACACAAAA
This sequence comes from Zanthoxylum bungeanum, assembly GCA_019454045.1. Taxonomy (NCBI): domain Eukaryota; kingdom Viridiplantae; phylum Streptophyta; class Magnoliopsida; order Sapindales; family Rutaceae; genus Zanthoxylum; species Zanthoxylum bungeanum. The sequence continues at coordinate 17,857 of SKCR01032993.1, read as the reverse complement.
ACACAAAATATTTTTGTAATTTTTTTGTATTTTTCGAAAAATTTTGGCCTAAAATTAAAAACACACAACTAAAAACAAGGTACTGATCAACTAATTTCCTCCCCCAAACCTAAATGAGACATTGTCCCCAATGTCTTAAACAGTAAAAGGAGAGTTAAGAAGGTCGTACCTGGTTAGCTGAAAATCTACAGGAAATTAAAGGTTAAGATCCAGATTAATCTGACGCCTCTTACCACGATTGTCCTCGGACCAATTTATCTTTGAAAGGATATGGTCAACTTGTGGTTCATAGGCTAAGAGTTGGTCTATTAGATCCGGGGCAGTTCTGGCAGTAAAGATGAGTTCTTTCATAGGTTTTGACACGAACCCATTTCTCCGAGCATCATCAAGAAACACATAAAGAAAATCATAAAATCCATCAACATTAAACAGTCCAAGCGGTTTCTGGTGTATGTTCAGGTTCGCCCAAGATAGAACTATAAAAATTTCCTCCAATGTACCCAAGCCACCTGGCAAAGCAATAAAAGCATCAGAACGGTTAATCATTTCTACCAGTCGTTCAGACATACCTGGCACGATCAGTTCCTCTCCGTTTGATGATCCAATAAGATTTGCCTCTGCCAAGGGTTTTGGGATGATTCCCAAAACGTGATTGCCTCCTTCCTGTACAGCCTTTGAAACAATCCCCATAAGTCCAAGATTGCCTCCGCCATATATTAAGTGCATATTCCTTGCAGCTAAGACCCGACCCAATTCATGTGCTGCTTCTATGTATTGTGGCTTAGTACCAACACTACTACCGCAAAACACACAAATATTTTCAACTCGTCTTCTTGAAGTGGCTTCCATGTTTTACTCCTTATTTCTTTCTCAACTCTGGATGCCTTCAAAAGTGCAGATGACGTGCTGAATTTATAGTTCCTGAAAAAGGGTGAGTAATAAGAGCACTAGTATCTTCCATAGGAAGCTTGTTTAGCTAAACAACAAAATGAAATCGTCAAAGGTCAAAAAGTATGGATCCTGTCTACGAAAATAAAGATAATTACAACAGAAAAGTGAATCAAAGCAATAATTAAGGCAATGGAATTGTGTACGCAATACGCCACTCGTTTGGTATATAAATCCATTAGGATGCGTCTCAAGAATTAATTCTTTACTCAGCCATCGCTAATGAATTGTTTCTCATCTTGTGATTGCCAAACACCATTCCTTCTGTCTTAAAATGCTCCGTTTGTGATTTTCCCTACAAAAATAACACAAAAAATTAAAAACTCTACAAAATATGAAAACAGAAATTACAACAAATTGCATGGGTTGCCTCCCTGCTAGCGCTAAATTTTTCATCTTCAGCCAGACGTGACTAAAATCTATCTGTCAATGAGGTTTCAATGTCGTTTTGGATGTCCGATTAAAGACAATCCCGTGAGCGTTGCTTTTGAATGGTCTCTTCCAACGGTAAGGTAGCAGAAACGTTTTTGTCCCATTTAGTGTTTGTGCCATTTTTTTTATCTTTGTTGCTGCAGTGATTCCTGAAAAGAAAGAAATAAAATCAGGAGGTCTCGTATGGTGCTTGACTTGGAATGAGAGTTCCATTCTGTCAAGCTTCTGGGTGATATCTTCGAATTGTACTCCCCAAAACAGTGTTGTTTCTTCTGAATTCACTGGATCTTCAATTTTGTCTGACAATTGCTCCTCCATTTGCTCTGCTTCTTGTTCCACCTTTTCTTCACATATGTATTGTAAAATTCTTATATTCAGCTTTTCATCTGTCATCTGTGAAATACATGCTTCAAAATTGTCAACCTGAGGATGCAAAGATGTTTCTGACATTAGGTTTTCATCCTCTGATACGACTGGAATGGATGGTTCAGATAGATCTTCTTCAAACATCAAGGTAAAACATGCTCCAAGATCTTCATTTTGAGGATTGAAAGTTTGATCCTCCGTTGTTGGTGCAGTTGGTACAAATTGATCAGCTTCATCCTCGTTAGAATCTGAATAATAAAAGTCAAATTGAGACTTTGCCGGTTCGGGCTCCTGAACTGATACCTCTGGTTGTTGATACTGCTCAGCCTCCTCCTCTGTTGAAGTGTCATTGTGAAATGATTGGTACTCGAAGGCTTCATCAGTGTCATCTGAAACTGGTTCTTGAGGTATGTAGTTCTATTTTTCTGTGAATTGTCTCATTTGATCTGTCAACTTCTGAATGAATTCTGATTGTCTCTGAATACTTTCAAATTGATTCTGGTTTGTTTCAAGTATTATATCCAACTTTTCTTTTCATTTCTTGAACATATCTTCGAGCATGTTTAGCAACTGATCTTCCTCTGATGGTTCTGATTGTTGATGAAGATCATTGTAGGTGGGTGGTGGATAAGATGGAAAATGTGGTTCTGTGAAATGTGATGGCTCGTCATACCATGAAGGATCTTGATAGCTCTGCCACCCTGGATGGTAGTTGTATTCGCAATAATCTCTAGGGTGGTTACCATTACATATGTCACATCTCCCCATTGCGTCTTGTTGAGCAAATGTGGTATTGCTTGGTTCTGGCATCCAGTGATAATTTTTGGGCTGGACAACAAGCCTCAGAAAACCGGACTGTTGCTCCCAGATTTGGGGTGTATCTTCTAGTAAAGCTCGTGATCTCTCAATCTCCCAATAATGTTCCATTTTTCAATCACCTGAAAACAAAAGAAATAGATAAAAATTACAGATAAAAAATAAAGAAAATTAGATATAAGTAAATTAGATAGCTTCAAAATTAATAACTCAAGAAAAATAAGTCCCCGGCAACGGCGCCAAAAACTTGACCGGCGTAAACACACACGTATAACGCAAGCGCACGTATCGTTCAAATAGTATAAAAATATGGATCCCATGAGGACTTAATTCCTACTATTGTTATTAATTATTGAATCTATTTATTTACAGATATCTAATTGAGGGATAAGGGAATGATTGCTTGATTGATTTGGTTGATTGTAGTTTTGCAAAATAAATAAATAAATAAAAAGACAAAAGAAAATACTAAGGAAAATAACAAAAGACACAAAGATCTAGGGTTGTGAATCATTCTAATATCATTTAAAAGATGAAGTGGTTATTTCATGTTTGTGTAATAAATCAGTTTACTAACCTGGAACACTAAATTATGCAAAAGCCTATGTCGATGGTCAGACGCAAATACCCAGTTTAACCCAATTGAACCATATGTCTATGTCAACCAAATTATCTAGATTCATTAAGTTTAAGTTCCAATTATGGCTACCCCCGCCCGACAGGTATATGTCTATCCTGTAAGGAAATCTATTAAAGGGTTATCTATCCTCAAGGAAGATCGTGGGCTATTAAGTCAAAGGCTGAAACCTAAAATCCCTATGTCTAGTTCATTTTAGATTTACCACATCAATCTTATTGGTGATCAGACAATAAGAAGCATTAAGCTTAAGATTTAATAAGTAAACCCTTAAATTACCCAAACTATAAAATAACCCCTTATAAACCGGTGATATTAGAATTCATCACAACCCCAAATAACTAACACATAACTAGGGCTAATAAAAACTTAAAAGTAAAAGACATAAAGTAAAAGCTGAAAAGTAAAATAAAATAAATAAAATGCTAAGGTAAAAGGAATTACTTTTACTATTTACTATTTTAGATATCTCCCATAAAATAATATATAAACTTGTGATAATATTACCAACCTACCAATCTAGCTCTATCATTTATTAGTCAGGTTTAAACCATATTAAAATGAATTACCAACCGACCAATCTGGCGGTATCCTTTTTAAGTCAATATTTTAAATAGTGAATATATTATTTTTAAGGGAGATTAATCTAAATAGTAATAGTAAAAGAATTACCTTTCACCCTAGCTGGGGAAGTTACCTCCTCATAGTGAATAGTAAAAAATGTAAAAAGTAAAAAAGTAAATTACTATATTAACAAAACGTAATTAAAATTATTTACAAAACTAAAAACTAAAAACTAAAAAAAAACTAAAAACTAAAAGAAACTAGAGAGAGAAACTCTCTCTTTACATCAAAGAGATGAGAGAGAGTGGTGCCTCTAAAACTGAAATCTCGAGCTCAATTTATAGGTGCGGATAGGCTCTGGGCGTCGCGACGCTGAAGGTCTTTGCGTCGCTACGCCAGCTTCTGTCGATGTGGCACGCTCTGGTTCATCTGTTTGCAGATTCTGGATAAGATGACAAGATGACACGTGGCAGAGTGGTTGGGCTTCAATTATTGTGACACGTGGCGGCTTCTGATTGGTCAATGAGATTCTTATCCGCCACGTGTCAGATAAGGATTAGATACTCAATGATTGATGTTGATGTGGCGGTGATGTGGCGGTGATGTGGCGGTGATGTGGCGGTGACGTGGCGACACATGGAAAGAGACTGTCGGCACCGTAGGATTGCGACACGTGGCACTTCCTGATTCGCTGATGATGACGTGGTGGTGAGGTGGCAGTTTGACTTGGTCAACCTGGTGATGTGGCTGATGACGCGGCAATGACGTGGAGTGACACGTGGTACACATGGCGATGATGACTGTCGGCACCGTAGGATGATGACATGTGGCACGGCGCATTTTAGCAGATCGGCTGTGATGGTGACACGTGGCACGGCGCACGTTAGCAAAGTCAAATTTTCTCAGATTCTGATTTGTGGACCCGGCGCATGTTAGCACTGTTCGGCGCACGTTCGGCGTCGCGACGTCGAAGGTCTTGGCGTCGCGACGTGGGAAATTACCAAAATGCCCTTTTCGTCCAATTTTCACTGTTTTGGCCCAAATCACCTCCAGAATGTCCTGAAACTTTATTTATCTACAAAATTACAGAAAACACATCAAAATATTCACAAAAATCAAGAAACTATACAAAATATTAGGTTAAATGAGTGGAAAATATTGATAGATTTACCACTCATCATTACACTTGTGCGTGTTATGGGAGCATAACGGCATAGTTCTCATATATTTGGGTATTGGATACTCATGCAAGTGTAATAGGAGGTTGTGTTTACCGATGTTACGGAAACAGCTTCGCTCTGGATAGACCCATCGGAATTCCATTGGTAGTATGACTATGTGTCTATGGAAGTCCGAATCAGGGTAGGTGTATTTGGTCTTAACCTGAGACTTGCACCGCTAATACTTGCGACAATCAATATACTTTGGTTTTGGTCATCTAGGACTTTAACCGGTTCTATGTACACCTATTCTGGGTATATTGAGAATCGTAGTGTATTGGGTGTGATGTCGAGATGGAAGTATCACTCCAGTCATAGTGGAGATGATGATCACGTAGGATACGGAATTGGTGCTCTTATATGCTGCAGCTATTGGGATATTATGACTAGGTCATGTTTATCCGATTATAGAGACTAGTTACCAGAGATCCGATATGTGCTTCGTACGGGGCAGACACAATTCCAACCCCAGGCCTAGCACGTGACATCCGATACTGGATCGTAATACGCAATACGCTGTATACTACGCTTGATATAGATCACATATTCCTTTAAGAATATTTCTGGAGAATTGGGTAGGCACGGTGCTTTGCTAGAAGCCAACCATGTCTTGTAAATCGGTAAAAACGTAGTACTAGGTACGTACGTGTTCGGATAGTCCGACGACCAGATTAACTGCTAACATATCCGGGGATCTAATGGGTCGCTTCCCGAAGATTCACCGATGACCTATGACTCGCACATAATTAATGTGGGATTAATTATAAGAGAGAGAAAATTAATCTGTGATTAATTACGGAGATATTTTATCTAGGATAAAATATTATTTAAAGAGAGAGAATGATTAATTTGGAATTAATCGATAAAATAATATATTCGATATATTATACGAAATTAGATATCGACGCGGAATTAAAATTGGATTTTAATTCGGGCAAACGAGTTAATTTAGAAATAATTCGCTAGCGACGTGAATAGTAATTTTTCTAGGCATAATTATTTAATTAAATTTGATTTAATTATGTCGCAACGGAAAATTCGTTAATTTGGAATTAACGAACCCGTGCCCGGGAGTGTTTGCGGGCCCACTCGCATTTTGAATTAAGTTCGGCCCATAAGTTACATCACGCATCACATCACCTGTCACTTTAAGTGATGGATGTCAAGTCACCTTTTGGTGATTGACAACCAGTCACTATTCATGATGGTGGTGGTTGTGGGCAATAATTGCAATTTTGCCTCCAAAATTGTTTTAAGTTTTTTGGAAAAGCTTTTACCTTTTTTGGTTAGGATTTTTGGTATATGTTTTTAGAAAACAAAATACAAAAACCAACAAACAACTTGCTCTCCTCTCTCTCTCCCTCATATTCAGCCAAGTGCCATTTTCCTCTCAAGTTCTTGGCTTGGCCGAGAACTACAACAAGCAAAGGAAGGATTTGTGGCAAATTTTTCCAAGGTGCTAGCACACTAAAGAGGTCATACAAAGGTGATAGGGAAACCCATTCATGAGCATGGAATTCATTCTCAAAGCTTGGAGCTTTTAGATCATCCATGGAGGGCTTGACCGAAAATCAAAGGAGCACAAAATGGAGGATTGCCGAGAGTTTCCATGAGGAGGAAAAGATTTTGTGTTCATCGCATCAAAATTCGATCATTGTAAGTATGATTCCGCCATACTTCTTTATTGTATTCACTTATTTTCATTGCTTGAATGATCTTGGGACTATAGTAGAAACTCAACAAATTATTCCTATAACAAATCTCTCATTTTCCTCTCTCCCGCTAGCATTATTCATACTTCTACCCAATTACATAATACTTCTAAAGAAACCTCATTTACATTGAGGGGAATTGGTGAGAAGAGAAATACAAAGAGAATAGAGAAAATAGGCTGGACACGTATGTCTAATTTAATAAATTCTAAATTTATTACAACAATTTCCAAAATTGCCCCCACCCTTCTAATATCCATCTGATATACATTATTCATTCATACATCCAAGTATTCACACAAAGCATGTTATCAATCAATCTAATCCAATTAATTAATCTTTGAATTAATGAACATCCTATGTTCAAACAATGATTTGATTTGCACGAGTCCAACTCGTTTAAGAATAAATACTCAAAGTACGTATTATTGAATTATATCGAACTACAATTTTAAATCCAATTTAAATTATATTCAATACTAATTCATATTTAATTCCAAATTAAATAATTACACTTTTAAAAGTGCCTTTTAGACTTGGATTCCAAATCCAATCTACATGGGTCTCAAAGGCCCAATTAGTATCCAATACTTTTTAATTAAAGTCCAATTGGCTTTTAATTAATTCTTTAGGCATGGGCTTTGGCCATTATGGATCAAACCCAAGATGCCAAGGCCCAATAAGGAATCACCCTTATGCCATAAAATCAATTTTGGCCCATTAGGCCCAATTAAATTTTTAAAGGCCCAATTATCATATTTGGACTTTATGGAAATGGTTTTAGGCCCAATTGGATCCAACCAATTATCCTAAACCAAACTTGGCCCAACCAAGCCCATTAAGCCCAAATACAATAAATTAAATTAACTCATTATTCCAAATTACAAATTAATTCAATTCAAGTGTAATTAACATAATTAACCAACTAATCTAATGTTTCCAAAACACTAATTAATCCAATTAATCATGCTCTACATTTTCAATTCATGTCCAACACAAATTGAAGCAAAATCAATTCCATAACATGCTAGATAGCTCACGGCAAAGGCAAGAATTCCTCATGCAATTTGATTTCAATCTAATTAAATCAACATTTAACATACAATTCATGCCATCAACACATCCAATTGTTAATTTTCAAAAAAATCACCATGAGCAACCTAGGGGATACATTCGGCTAAGTTAAGGTAATTGGAGATTTTTTATCAAATCAATTTTTCTCAATTCCTAAGATGTACAAATCCAATTCAACATCATCCAAGCTCAAACAAACCATCAATTTAAGAAAATACATACTCCAAGCATAAATTCCCAAATTAAAGTCCATAAACCCTAGATTTTCAAATCAAACTTAGATCTCTCTAATACAATTGTAAGTATTCCTATAACATGCCAAGATCGTCTAAGAGTGATTCTTGTGTGAATTATCAAGTGAGTTGCGGAATTAACTTACATTGATTGGATGAGTTTCAAAACTTTTTCCATGTATTTGATGAAGCTCCAAGCTTTCTTAAGTGTTTCCAACACTTGGGTGAGTTTCCCTATCACCTTGATTCACTCCTTTATGTGCTAGCAAGAATAAATTTTTGAAAGAAAATTTTGCCCTCCAAGGAAGCAAGTGTTCGGCAAAGTGAGAGGAAGAGAGAGATGAAGTTGTTTGATATTTTTTATTTCCAAAATCAATTCCCAAAAGTCAACAAGCAAAATGTGTATATACTTTTCCAAAAATAAAAATCAAAGTGTGTTGTGTAAGATTCAATAAAGGCTCAAAACAACTTCCATCACCAAAAAATTACTAGTGATGTAAGTTGGTGGGCCCCACCTCTTAAATTCAAAATTCAAGTGGCTTGCTCAACACACTTCGGGCTCGGGTTCGTTTAATCCGATTAGACGAATTTTCCGTCGCGACGTAATTAAATCCAATTTAATTAAATAATAATGTCTCGCAAAATTATTACGGAATTCGCTTACGAATTAATTCCAAATTAATTCGTTCGCTTGAATTAAAATCCAATTTAATTCCGCATTGAAATCCAATTTCAATTAATATATCCAATATATTATTTTAGCCCATATAAATAAATTAAATAGAAAAATCCAATTTAACTATTAAATTTATTTTACAGATTAATTCCAAATTAACCGCGTTCTCTCTTCTCGATGAATTTAATCCCAGATAAATTCTCGACGCAATTAATCCCAGATTAATTCTTTCTCTGATAATTAATCCCAGATTAATTCTCTCTCTGATAATTAATCCCATATTAATTCTTGTGGTAATTAATCCTAGATTAATTTTCTCTTTCATAATTAATCCCATATTAATTTTGTTCGAGTCAAATCTCATCGGTGAATCTTTGGGAAGCGACCCAAGAGATCCCTGGATATGTTGGCAGTAAATACGGTCATCGAACTATCCGAATACGTGCGTACCCGGTACCACGTCCTAACAGATTTACAAGACATGGTTGGCTTCCAGCAAAGCACCGTGCTTACCCAATTCTCCAGAAATATTCTTTAAATGAATATATAATCTTTGTCAGGCGTAGTATACGTAGTATTGCGTATAACGATCCAGTATTGGATGTCACATGCTAGGCCTGGGGCTGGAATTGTGTCTGCCCCATACAAATCATATATCGGATCTCCGGTAACTAGTCTCTATAATCGGATAATCATGACCTAGTCATATTATCCCGATGACTGCAGTACTTAAGAGTACTAGTTTTGTATTCTACGTGATCATCATCTCCATATGACTGAAGTGATACTTCCATCTTGACATCACACCCAATATACTACGATTCTCAGTATACCCAGAAGAGGCGTACACAGAACCTGTTAAGGCTTCGGAAAACCAAAACCAAAGTATATTGATTGTCGCAAGTATTAGCGATGCAAGTCTCAGGTTAAGACCACATACACCTACCCTGATTCGGATTTCCATAGACACATAGTCATACTACCAATGGGACTCCGATGGGTCTATCCAGAGCGAAGCTGTTTCCGTACCATCGGTAAAGAGAACCTCCTATTACACTTATATGAGTATCCAATACCTAAATATATGAGAACTATGCCGTTGCGCTTCCATAAAATGCACAAGTGTAATTCTAGCCTATTTCGCATTATCGATGTCCAGATAATACTACGACTAGGGATATTAATGATTAAACCTTATGTGGATTAATATTGTCTCATATCTTATTAATCCGATACTAATCATATGGACTTTATCATTTATATATCCTAGTAATCCAATTACAAATGATAAAAGAGTAATTTCCTTTGTCACATAGTTAATTGTACAACAACACCATGTTTTGTACAAATAGTGATGCTATGGGTCATAATTGTCCAACAGGCCAAAGTCAATGTCATTTCTAGTTCATCGACGTGGATTACGAAACTTTCCCACTATCAATGGGTCTCGCTTAACTGGAATCATTAAGCTTATTGAGCCAAAGCCAAGGCTTATTTGATTCAGAGGAAAAGGTTAGGAAATATATTGGATATATTGACATATATATTGTATATATGTTTCGGACTTGGAGGTCTACCTACCGGATTTAGGAATTGGATGGGATCCAATTGATCTTAGAGATCTACCTAGTTAAATATCATACAGCTTGTTGGCCAAAATCAAGGTTGTGTGTTATGTAACGGGATCATAGCGCACTAGGAAACTAGGTTTCCCAGTACTCAACAGAGGGTTAGAGGCTCGCCGAAAAATAGTGGGAGGCCAGTATTGAATTTACAATTTCGTTCAAATACTTGCCAAATACGCACTTTCAAATTATTCTCGTCATTTTGTATATTTATATTAGTTGGACTAATTTTTATTATTTTTTTGTAACTGTTGGACTGTACCCAAAATTGTTAATTGAATAGTTAGACTATTACAATTAAGATGGCTGGAAAAGTCAATGTTAGGGACATTATCATTGGCGAAAATGTCTTTAATGGTGCGAACTTTCATGACTGGGATATGAACCTCATGATTGTCCTGGGGGCTGAGAGATTGCTCTATACGATTGAGAGACCTCTTGGGCCTAAGCCCGGAATTGAACAGCTGCTTGAGCTTGAGCTTTGGAAGGCTCACAGTGATGACAACTCAACTGCTCAATCTGTCATGCTTGCTGCAATGACCCCACAATTTCATCGTCAAAACAAGGGATTGGATCTCTATGAAATGATGTTGAAATTGAGGGACCTTCACCGGTCTAACCTTAGATCGCAGAGGTACGAATTGTAGAAGAAGGTCGTTCGCTCTCGCATGTAAGAGAGTACATCTGTTAAGCACCATGTATCGCAAATGATTGCTGACATCGAATAGCTGGGACAGCTAGGCATAGTCTTCGAGGCTGAGACTTCCATAGATTTGATCTTATAGTCCCTTCTTGACAGCTAGAGCAGGTTCATCATGAACTACAATATGATGAACCAAGAAAATACTCTTGGAGAGTTGATGGCAATGCTGAAAGAGGCAAAAAAAAAGGTTTTAAAGGGCAAGAAGCGCGAGGCGCCCTTCGCTTTGACATCTCAGAATGCCAAGGCTTGGCCGAAGGCTTCTGGAGGTGTGAAGAAGAAGAAGAATAAGAAGAAGAGAAAGGGCAAGGCCAAATCATCAAAGTCTTCTAGGAATGCAAAGGACAAATCCAAAGATGTCTGCCTACAGTGTGTCAAACGGGATCACTGGAAGCGTGACTGCCATGAGTACAAGGCGCACATGAAGGAAGTGAAAGCGGGTCATCAACCCTTCCAACGGCCGTGTAACACACTTCCAAGAAGCGACATAAAAGGTTAGACCTGAGGGTACCTCTTTTATTTTCACTCATCTTTTAATCGTTTATCAAATCTAATTCGCATGAGAGTCGTTAGTTGATTTGTGTTGTGGCCATTGGATGAATGGATATGTGTTCTTTCTTGTGGTATATCGGATGGAAACCCGGACGTAAATTCTGTTGCCGAATCCAAATGGACGGTAGTGCGGTCTGCACTCAGGATACAATGTCACGTACCACTTGAGAGATACACATATTTCATTCATCCAACATTGTATTCGAGCATGATTAGGTTGTTAGAATGTTAGTTATCTTAAGCATGATTTAGTCGATAGAAATTTCTTTCTTTAATGCATGATTAGGTTGTTTTCTTATTAGGGATCTAATTTACATTTATGCTTAGATTCTTACTTTTTTTTCGCATTAGATAATTGAGCATGCTTGCGTGATGATTGTATGTTATTGCGTGTTTGCCGTTACGACAACTTACTATGAAGTATGCGAACTTAGATATAGGTTTCATTGTTATTATTATGCATGCGAACTTAGGTGTAGGTTACCTTTGAGCATACATGTTGAGTAGGTTCGGTTAGTTTATTGCACAAATCACATCATTACAAGTGACATAAGTAAGGGACCATTCCGAACCCAACGGTTTGAGGTCTTCCCTTGCGGGGGTGAGTGCAGCCTTAAATCTTTGTCCCGGTTCACACCGGGTGGCGACTCCATGTTATTTCATACTCCCAACTAGGCCGCGAGCCTAGAACAGAGTTGTCAATTTCTGTGTCCTACAGTCTGGCGACTCCACTGGGGATATAGAGAATTGGCCCCGAAATAATGTCTTGTAGTGATTGTAATTTATGCTTTAGTTAACTGTGTCTACCGTAGGTTGAAAGGGGTTTAATCAAAGGCACTTTTAAGGCTAGGTAATGGTTTGGTATCTTCTTTCATTCACTACCTTTCTAAGGAAAAGCTATGAAGGCACCTAGATAATCATGTACTAGTAGCCTGCTGTGATGGACTAATTTGGAGGACTTATTGTTTATTCCTGTCACCAAGCGATAAGAGCCTAAGGGGCTAGGCTACTTAAGAGAGCCTCGCTCCACCCTCCCTCTGGGGAATCTACAACGGGAAATCCATTTGACAGTCAGTCACACACCATAACTTGTTGGCATGTACCTTTAGGTATAAAAAATGTGCGCTCACTTGGTCGCTCGGACCCTTCAGTGGGGAGACCTAGTCGTGGGCAATCCTTTGTCGATGGGAGCTTTTGTCTATACCCATGTAAACCCGTGTATGAACTATAGTTGTAGGATCAGTAGAGACTATTCCTTTATGTTTTGGACCATTTTCATTTGGATTCAATTGGACTTATTGTCATGAAGTATGGGCTTGTTGGGCCATTTAAACTGGGACGAGTCTGTGCTTTATGGCAATCGGGCCAAAAGTTTTTAAAATGCTGATGGGCCAACTAGTGTAAAATTCTTATGAGCTTATATATTACATGCATTGCATGAAAATATACTGACGCACGATCTTAAAAGACATCATAGATTCCCGTTGGGTTAGAGAGGAATGGAGATTAATCAAAAGGCCATCAGTAAATATGAGTGAATCTGTCAATGAGGGGTCTCGAATGGATCAGATTGAAGCTAATCTCACCAAAATGACTGAACAACTGCAAGCTCTGACTGCTGCCATGTCTAATATGGTTGTACCCCGCGTTGCGGGAGGATCTGAAAATAAGAGACGTGAGGGCCCTCTGAGTGGTTTGAATGATGATGCTCCGGTGTTTGATGATGACATGGCTGAATATGCCGCTGGGAGAATAGCCGGGTCTCAGGTTGAAATATAGAAGCTCCGTGATCAGATGGAGTTAGTTACTCACAAAGTGAAGGGGAAACATGAGGATTTATTGGATTATGATGCGATGACCTTCGAGGAGTAGCTGCCAGCTCAGTTAATATGCCTGATATTGCCAAATTTAATGGGAATGGGGACCCGAGGGTCCATTTGTAGTAATATGTCTCAGTGATGAGTTCGGTGGGCCTATCACAGCGCCAAGTCCAAAAGATGTTTGGGATGTCACTCGAGGGGGCACCTGTGGTATGGTATCACAGCCTGGAGAAAAAGGTTAAGGAAGATTGGAGGGAATTGGCTGATGCCTTCTTAAAATAGTATGTTACAGACCTGAAGATCTATTTGTCACTCCGCGATTTGGAGAATATTAAGCAAAAGCTGGAGGAGAGCTTTAAAGACTATGTGGACCGCTGGAGGGGTCAGCTTTTAAAGATGCAGACTAGGCCCTCAGAGAAGGACCAAATAAAGATGATTATTAAGGGTACTAAACCCTCGATCTATGTCAAGTTGCGGAGGATGACCTCAATGATTGCAGACTTCCGGCAGTTGAGGGAGACTGTCATGGATATTGAAGAAGAGGAGGCTGAGAATCGGAAGTTCTATAGTCTGAATAGAAGTACTGTCGGAGGACCCTCGGGTGCTAAGCCTGTTTTTGCAGAAGTTGCTGCTATTAAGACCCGACGTTTCACTAACCTGGGTAGATCCTTGTCCAAAATGCTTGAGAAGCTGACAAGGCAAGGACTTTTGAAACCCTTGAACCTAAACCATTCCCCAATCATCTACCATCACACTACAATCTGAACCTACACTACTGCCACTTCGACCAATAGAAAGGCCATGACATCGATAACTGTGCCCGTCTCCGCCATGAGATCCAAGACTTAATTGACTCCCACAAAATTCCTAACCCTGAGAAAGAACAGCCAAATACATACCGCAACCCCTTGCCCAACTATCACTATGTCCCCCCGCCTACTTATATGATCAACTCTGGCCTACCAGAAGACCTTGTCCTCCAAACCTTCGACCACCAAGCCTTTTGCCTGGGTATTTGGGATAGTAACAATGAGGATGAGATAGAACAACTGGGAGGATTTCTCGAGTAGTTACGAAGATGAAGTGAAGGGAATGACCCAAAGTGGGCATTTTTATAATGATACTGCAGAAAAGGGGAAGAAAGTGCTGACAGAAGGCCGAGAAGTGGCCGAGAATACTGAGAATGCTGAATGAGACGTAGTGCTGAGGCAACTGAAGAAGACCCGGGCACATTTGAGTATCTGGGAGTTGTTGTGTGCGTCTGGAGAGCACATGCGAGCTATGGTTGAGGCCGTGAGCAAGATAGTAGTGCCCGAGGATGCTAATCCCATAATGTTTGTCGGGTCAGTGCAGAAAGAAACACTGCAGATAACCTTTTCTGAGGAAGAACTCCCGGCTGAGGGAAGAAACCACAATAGGCCTTTGTTCATCAGAGCTGAAGTGAGGGGGAAGAAGACATCTTGTGTGATGGTGGACGATGGTTCATCCATCAATGTGTGCCTATTGAAGATTTTGGCAAGGCTGGGCATAAAGCCGACAGAGTTGAGTCCCTCTAATATGACTATTAAAGCTTATGGTGATAGCAAGCGGGGAGTTGAGGGTACCTTTACCGCGGTAGTCAAGGTTAGCCCGGTTGAGGATGGAGTCTAGTTCACAGTGCTAGACATCCCGGCCATATTTTCCTTATTATTGGGAAGGCTATGGTTTCATAAGCTTAGGGGCGTGCCCTCCACTCTACATCAGATGATTAAGTTCCCATATGGAGGAGAGATTGTCACCATCAGAGCTGAGGTGGACAATGATGTAGCCACCTTAGAAATTCAACCTTTTACGAGGTTCCAAGTGTCGACAACTTTCGAGGAGTGGGTAGATCCTAAGGTGGCTAGGATCATGGAGAAAATGAAGTTTGAACCAGACAAAAGTTCAGCATTGCCAAACTTTAAAGGGTAGACTACTCGGAGGGGTCTGGGATATATATCTGACGAAGAAAAGCCGAAAGCCAAGAAGAAATGGTTGAAGCTGATGGAATGCTTTGTGAAGGCTTCGGGGTATCAATGAGAGCCCGAACCAGTAGAAGTTAACAGGATTGTGGTGCCCGGATTTGAGATCTTCCAAGATATGTTGGGTGAGAAGCCGCTGACAGAGGAAGTTACGAAGAAGGAATAAGAGAAATGGGAAGAAGCACTGATGAAGCTGAAGTGTATGTAGATGATGAAAACATTTATCTTCCTGATTTATTTGAGTGTACTCCCGCATTTACTAGCAATAAAGACAATCATTTTTCTTATTTGCCTGAGTCTATTCCTCTTAACTTGCATGACTTGAGCATATTTGATATCAACTCAACTAAAACGAGTGCATTCAACCTTGGTATGCCTGAAAGCCCCAAGGAAGTTTTAATTGCGAGCGAGGTTACCACCGAAGAGCAGAAGGATTTAGAAGAGATGTTGGTTAAATATGCCAAAGTATTCGCTTGGTCCTATGAGGACATGCCCGGGGTAGACAGGAGTATTGCCCAGCACGCGATACCAACTTATCCAAATATGAAGCTGGTGAAGCAAAAGCTCCGAAGGATGAGACCTGAATGGGCCGAGAAGGTCATAGAAGAAGTTAAGAAACAAATAGATGTGGGATTCCTAGAAATGGTGAAATATCCCTAGTGGTTGGCCAACATTGTGCCTGTGCCGAAGAAAGACGGCAAGGTCAAAATGTGTGTGGACTATAGAGATCTTAATAAGGCATGCCCGAATGATGACTTTCCCTTGCCTCATATAGATGTGCTTGTTGATAGTGAGGCTTTATCGGCCATATACTTATTCACGGATGGTTTCTCGGGATACAACCAGGTCCTTATAGCTGAAGAAGACAAGCATAAGACGACTTTTGTTACGGAATGAGGTACTTATTGCTACAAGGTGATGCCGCTTGGGCTTAAGAATGTAGGAGCCACGTACCAGCGGATGGCCACCACGTTATTCCATGACCTAATGCATAAAGAGATTGAGGTGTACGTGGATGACATGATGGTCAAGTCAGAGACGAGAGACGGACATATAGGAGCATTGGAGAAGTTCCTTGAACGAGTTGATAAGAACAACCTGCGGTTGAATCCTAAGAAGTGCGTGTTTGGAGTAACGTCAGGAAAGTTACTAGGACACAACCGTAGGAATGGGAGGAATAGAAGTGGACCTCGAGAAGATCAAGGCTATTACTGAGATGCCGGCACCAAAGACATAAAAAGAAGTCAGAGCATTCCTTGGGAAGATCCAGTATATTAGTCGGTTCATCGTAAAGTTGACGTCAGTGTGTGACCCTATCTTCAAACTGTTGAGAAAAGACCAGCCAGTGAAGTGGAATGAACAGTGTCAGGAAGCATTTGACAGAATCAGAGAATATTTGGTGAAGCCTCCTATTTTGAAACCTCCGAGACAAGGTAAACCCTTGGTACTTTATTTGGCTATTGAACCAGAAGCATTGGGGGTGATGATGGTACAAGCAGACGAGATGGGAGTAGAGCATGCAGTCTACTACCTCAATAAGAAGTTGCTTCCATACGAAGTCCGCTATCAGGAAGTGGAGAAGATCTGTTTGGCAGTAGTATGGGCATCCAGGAAATTGCGCCATTACTTCCAATCAAACCTAAAATCCAAGTGGTAGCAAAGGAGAAAATCCTTTGAAATACTTGCTTCGGTGCCCTCGCTAGTTGGGAAGTTGGGCAGATGGCTAGTGTTGCTGACCGAATTTGATATCGAGTACCTCACCTCTAAAGTGATCAAATGGCGAGTCGTGGCAGAGTTCCTGGCATTACAACCCGTTGAAGAGGATCAGTACAAGTTTGAGTTCCCCGATGAGGAAATCCAAGCTACAGTAGTCCAAGGATGTGTTGGGGTTGGTGCTCAGAGCGCCAATCCGGGCCGTATTTATGTCTGATTAATGAATACAAACATCCCCTTATTCCATAATATTACTTATTTATGGTTGCACCTCTTGTTCTTATATACGTATTCGATCTGATTACGATTAGATTGAACTAAATGTGGTTTAGTGATATGTATATATTAGACAAATGCCCGATAATATATAATGCAGTACACAGTTACAAAGTTAGTTTGTAATTGACATTGGGAAGTGTCACTGCTATATGTATATTATCAAATAGTAGTTCCTGGTCAAGATTTGCTAACACGGGTCGGTTAGTCAAATCCGTTGAGACCAGTACATGTCGTATATCGAGACTTGGTCCGATGGTTTATCCCAATGAACCATGAGTCTAGGGAGACTCGTATAGACGTGTAGGTGTTTATAGTCGATAAACACTGAACGGCTCACCGAAGATTCTTAATGGATGGTACGCCAACGTCAATAAGAATCTTCTCGGGTTGAGTAGCATAGTGGTCCTTCGACTTGAGACACCACTGTGGATGTATGAGACATCCTCCACACTTAGATGGCAGTCACGTCACCGATCTATTTAGATCAGAC
>SKCR01032992.1:0-80019 GCA_019454045.1 Zanthoxylum bungeanum | reverse complement strand
TATTTTTTTTAAAAAACTAATTAAATGATAAATATATTAGAAGAAGTTATTGTGGAGATTTAAAGTCCATCCAACTTCTGTCGATATTTGCCTTGATTTATTAAGGTTAGGGTCGACCTTGGGAGTAATCAGTTACATGCGCCTACGCCCCCTTATCCAAAGCCAATAACTACTTTCCCTAATAATAACCCAATAAGCTTCTAAATTAATATATTCCAATTAGTATTATTTTTTTTTTCTAAATGCCCATACTTGAACTTTAGCCTCGGGCCCTCAACTGGTCAGGACCAACTCTGATGAAGGTTGATGTCTAGCTTGGAAATCTCACCATAAGAATATAAGTTTTTAGTGTCGTCAAATATCGACGTTAAAAAAAGGTAAAAGTCGACTTTAAAATTTTTAACTTCGACCTGATCAGTCATAGACTTTGGCTCGGACATTTTGTTCACAATAATGGATTACTCAAGCTGTAGTCACCCTCACAACAGTCCTGGGATAAATATTAGAAAATGTAGAACTTGAGATTAATATTTTATTTGCGTGCTGTGCACGTTATTTGTAAATATTGAGCAAATGTTTTGATTGCTTATGATGACTATGGGCACTGAGCCCTTGAATGTTGATAGATGATATGGACACGAAGCCTTTAGGCATGATTTTGATGTGTTGGTGTGGAGCGGAGGTCCATTTCAAAGTAAGATGTTCATTTTAGGTTTGTTTGGTGCTAGACTGAGATCCAGATTATTCATTTTTTAGAATACATCATGCTGGATTTTCGATAAATTCAGAGGCTTATAGAGATAGGTTAATCCTATCTCCTGCCTGTAGCATTCTGCCTCTGACGGGGTGTTACACAAAGTTAGAGAACAGATACAGTTAGAAGTTGGGTTAGTCTTGAAATCAATGAGTCAAAAATCATTTTTATATTTTGAGACTTCTGTCGATAGCATAATATTATAATAAATTAGTTGGACGACTGCGTGTGGTGTCGTTTTTTTAAAGTGTTGACATTTAATCATGTTAATTGTTGTTGGCATATGTTTCATTCTTGGAACAACGTCTTAACATACTAGACTATTTTTTCAAGCATTGTGCTCATATCAACTTTTGTTCCATTTGGTTTCAAATTATGTAAAATCATCAGGCTCTCATTGATCCCCCTCTTCTTTTCCACAACATATAAATGAATTAAACTAAGATATTTAAGAATTATTATTCCTATAATAAATCAATAATGCATGGAAATCACCAATTCAATAATTACATTTGAAGTATTCAATGAACACAAATCAAGAACAAAGAATTTTGACAATACCAAACCTAAATTAATGATAAACAATATAATAAATTGATTGCTTTCTGAAAACACACAAATCCTGTCGTTTTGTACTATATAGTGTGCTACATGTTGTTGGAATATCATTACTTTTTATGTGAGTTATGAGAAATGATATACTTATACATATTTTTCGAATTTGCTCACAACTCTCTTACTGTAGCTTCAGTGAACTACAATCTCTCACTGCAGCTACAGTGAGAGAGTTGAGAAGAATTTAAAAAATTATTTGTAGGTTTATCATTTTTGATGAGTTATTTATCCCCCCTCCCCAAAATTTCGAGAGAACATAGCCTTAATTCCTTAGAGTTCCTCATTGGTTAATATATTTCCTGGATTTATAAAGACCACATAGGAGACATAGCTGAGATTTATTTATGAATTAGCCTTTATAATTTTATCATATTAAAATTATACCCCTAAATTTTCATATTTTTTAAACCAACGGTCTAGATACAAGCGTAGGGGTGGAACTATGTTATACTTGGGAAGCTATGGGGCCGCCCGAAAAAAAATTACATGTAAGATTAGGGTTTTATTTAAAATTTAGCCTAATTTTATGTAATTTTTATCCCATAAGTTTGATATTTCTATATTCTAACCTTGCTGAATCAAATCGATGCCTGAGATAGATGTTATTAAAGCCGTTAATTAGAACACAAGCTACATAGCCACAGACCCCAGCTCCCCCGATTTGGAAGCAGAATCTGGGAAATTTATTGCACCATTTCATCCCCTGAATCTCTTTCATGCCAGTTAATGCAACGCTCAACTGCAGCTGAGTTTGTGGCAAATTAGGGTTAGTTTTGGAGTACTACCTAACTTGCAAAATGATGAACATATTATCAAAGGATTCCAAAATATGTTAAACTTACAAAAATACTTTTTGATATGATTTTAAATACTTCCAAACCGACACTTAATGTTATGTAAATTATATTTATTTTCAAACTACTCAACTAGAAATAAGTTTGTGGCAAGTTAATAGGCTTTTAAAAGGGAATCTTGGGATCTATGCTTGTGGAAGGATTTTTAGAGATGCCTCTGGCTCTTTTTAGACGGGTTTGCACTACAAGAATTAGACCATTTAGCGTCGAATTATTTCGACGCCATAAGTTAAGGTTTCGACGCAAATGACATTTAGCGTCGAAAAAATTAGACGCAAAAAATGGACGATAAAATGTCGACGAAAATCACTTTTAGCGTCGAAATAATTCAATGCGACGCTAAAAATCAGTATTCTGCGTCCAATAT
The DNA here is from genome assembly GCA_019454045.1 of Zanthoxylum bungeanum. Taxonomy (NCBI): domain Eukaryota; kingdom Viridiplantae; phylum Streptophyta; class Magnoliopsida; order Sapindales; family Rutaceae; genus Zanthoxylum; species Zanthoxylum bungeanum. The sequence goes on along the minus strand of SKCR01032992.1, from coordinate 77,429 downwards.
GTTTCGACGCTAAAGTAAATTGTCCGACGCTATATTGTATATTTGGTGACGAAATAATTCGACGCAAAAATTCAAACTTTTAGCGTCGAAAAGTGTCGACGCTAAAATATATTAAAAAGTATTATATGTAAGCTTACAACGACCAATTTTGTTACTATTAGCGTCGACACTTTTCGACGCTAAAATTCAAATTTTTAGCGTCGAAACTTGTCGACGCTAACGTATATTAAAAAGTATTATATGTACGCTTACAGCGGCCAATTGGTCTTTTCTTGGTGGTTCTCAACCAACTCATTAACTGTAGGATTCTGGTTGAAGGCTACACAACCAACTCATATACTTTAAAATTTCCCCCATCTTTCCAGAAGGTAACTTTATTGCTGAGACTTTGGCAAATTTGAGTTTAGAGCATTTTGTTTTATTTTGGTGGGATTCCACCGCTAAAGAAATTGCAGCTGCTATTTTTTATGACGTTTGTGGACTCCCCAGTTACTGTTTCTGCTAAGATTGGTTTCAATCTTCTCCTTGAGGACTTCTTGGCCTCTCGGCCTGTCTCTTTGGTTACTTGGGATTTATATTTTATTATGATTTCTCTTTTTTGTTATCTTAATTATATTGAGATTGGTATTCTTTTTTATTCAGATTTTCCCACTGATTTTACTGACTAAGGTTTTAACGAGGTTTATATCTTCTAATCCTGTTCCTAAGTTAGTTTTATTATTAGTTCTCATTTCTTGTACTAAACACTTATTTCTTTTTATTAGCATATGTTTTGAAATGATAAATGGTATGACAAACTAATTAAAATGTAAAATTTGCTTTGATGATGTGCCATCAATGAGATCAATTATTATTATTATTATTATTATTTTTAAAAAAAGTGGGTGGCTTGTAAAATATGCAAATCTCATTGCTTGCTGGTAGCTGTTACTGTTTCTTCTTCTGTTTTTTTGGAATATCAAGAAATCCCACATCATCAATTGATGCGTGAATAAACCGATGTTGTCCCATATTCTTACAAAAATACTATTCAAGATTTGAACTTGAGACCTTATCAAGGTCCCAAGCTCAAACTGTTAGGCTGCGTCCCTTGGGGACCAAAAAAAAACCGATAATTTATTAATTTGAAAACCGATATTTTATTAATTTGAAAAGCAAAAGCTTAATTTGGCTGCATTGCCCATGCCTTGTTGAATATCTTTTGTTTCCAATTTCATTCTTATTGTGTGAACAAAAATCTTCTTTGGCATCTGCTTACTTCTTAATATCCCTTCCAAGTAAATAATACTATCTAGCTTTCTCAATCATACAAATATTTTAAACTAATAAGTACATATCTAAGCTCGTACTAGAAAATAATTTTAAAGACATTTAAGCCCACAAGTTTTAAATGAAGTATAGTCCAAAATCTAAAGGCATGGAACGTGCCATTTAGTTGATAAATACAATTGATAATCATTTCATGATATCATATGTCCCAATCCTATGATATCAAAACAGAAAATGGAGGGAAAATTAAAGAAATGAACAGTTGATTTGTAAAAATAGTCTACTTATCATTTTTTCTTAGTTGTCAAAATTAATAAGCATTTTGAACATAAATGTTCCTAAGTAATTGTGATGAACATGTAATTGACGTATCGATTGCCTGAGGATTTTAAGCAAGGAGCTAAAGCATTTATGGATATGATCTTAAAAATTATTTAATATTATTAAAGGTAAAGTGTTAAATATTAAAATTACAGGAACTAAATCATAAAACATTTAGTCTTATTCAGATTTTCAATTCTAACTCCGTCTTAAGTCATCTGCACTTTATAATTCACATGTCACCTATTATACTATTTTATTATAAAGAAAAAAAGAATCTGAATGTTCCTATCATTTTTATAGAGATTAAATTTCATTTGGTGGATCACCATTTATTAGGTCTTAAAGGAGATAAAACAAAGCTCGTATACTGATAAAATCATACTCGAAGGCTGTGAGAATAAGACTAATGCTTTATAAGCCCATGACCTTCCTCTTCTTACAAATCGATTTTTAGGGATAAATTCTATTGATGAATTTATAACAAGTGATATCAGAGTCAACACCACTCCTTTCAATTGCAATTGTGCAGTACAGATTGACACCGATATTCAGTATTCGGTTAGGTGGACTAATGTAAAAACTAACTTGTGTGGATGCCAGGGCTGCGGAACGTGGTATAATATTACGATCTATTTATCTTACATTGACTAAGCATGAGATTGGTTAGTGTTTTATAAGCCCTCTCTCCTTATAAACAGATTTTTAGAGATGAGTTACACCAGAAATAACATGTCATGTGATAAAGCCATCATCAAGTGCTTAAATCAAAACCATCCGCCCACAGGTTCACAACAATTCTATTTTTTGTATCGTAGTTATTAAGGAAAAAATACACAACATGTTATTAAAAGCACAATATTTATTTGATTTAAAAAAAAAGAACACAGACAAATACAAATACAACAATGTCCACTGATGCAATTGCTTAATCAATATCAAAACATAGGCTTGCGAACAAGAACAACAGAGTTGATGACTTCATTTGTCGGATGGAAAATGGAGAGAATCTCAAAATCAAGCAAATCCTGCATCTCCACAACTGGATACAGAAAAGCTCTTGCCCCTTTTGCACTTCTCACCAGCAAGATTCCTCCATCTTTCATATACTTCCTCACATGCCTAATGATCTTCAGTTTGTCTTCTTTGCTCATCCCAACAAGAGCTGCCAAGAATATGCAATCATATTCCCCAAGCTTCTCTTTCACTTCCATTATGTCACGTGTCACAAATTTCATCCTCTTCTTAAACTCAGCATCCGAAGCAACAATTTGGCCAGCCACTTCATTGGCTGCCTCATCAATATCAAAATTATCAAAGTGTGTGGATTTCAAGTGATTTTTAGCCATCACAATTGAAGTAAGTGGCATTGGACCTGAACCCACAAATGCCACCTTCTTTGGTTGCACCAATCCATTTTCCTTCAGGATTCTATATTCCAAACTGGCTAACTTCACATAATTTTCATAATAAGGGAAGAGATTGAGGTTGTTTAAGGGCTGGGGAATTTTGGTTAAAAATGTAGCAAATTCTAGCTCTAGTAAGCCTTCAGCGCGACCACAAAGAACTATGAGGCTTTTGCGCATTTCTTGAACTTCGTGTGGTAATGTTTCAATGTCAATGGAAGAAGGAGGAGTGCATAATTTTACAAGGTGAGTGAAAAGGCTATTGACTTGCTTCGATGGTTTCAGAGAATCGAGCTTGGCTATGCTAGCATGGAGTTGCATAACGCGAGCTATGAGAAGCTCATTTGGAATTTGGCTTTCAGTGTTGCTGTTTTGGAGGGATGCCATCGATGATGAGTGAAGATTTTGCTGGGAATTTGGTGAGTGATTTATCAGAGTTGTGTGTTTTTCTTGTGGAATTTTAGAATTTTATAGGCTCAAAAGCTTTGAAATGGTCATGGTGATGATCCCCTGGTTGGTCATGGAGATGATCTCCTCCTGGTAATGAAGTGTTGATCATTTGAAAAACATAGGCGTGGTGCATGCTCCATGCCTTGGAATTTTAATTAGCATACGGTACAATAACAAGAAAAGAAATATAATGAATTAAAAAAACTATCATTTAAATAGTTTTTTTTTTTTTTTTTTTTTTTTTTTTGTGAAAATCCAATTTTCCTTCAATTTTTTTTTGACTATATCACTGATAAGTGATAATATCTATCGAAATTTGATTTGAGATATTAAAGTTGAACTCTAATTCTAAAATGTGAAGAAAAAAGAACAATTAAATAATAAACTATCCTATCACGTGAGACTCGAACCTTCAACTTGTTGGCGACTTGGTCGCTTAATTGGATTTTGATGACGTCAACGCAATTGACGACTTCGACGTACAATCACGAAGCAATACAAAAAGTGTCGAAGCATATGAGGTGAAGAGCGAGAATGTGAAGACTTGCGGCAAAATGAAGATTATATTGCAAAAGTCTTAGCTTATGATTTAATTTGTAATGTGAGATGTAATATTCAAGTGTCTAAGCTCATAAGGATCATGCACATTCACTTAGATGCATTAGGGGCATGTACAAAATGCATTAAAACCTTCAAATCTGCATTTTAGTATTTAGGGAAGCTCTCTGGAACCGGCATGGACCTTACCGGTCCCTTACCGGTCATTAAACCGGCCTTCCCCTGTTTTGCATGCCTACTGGAACCGGGCCATACCGTGCCGGTTACCTCGCCGGTCTTCATGCCAGTATTGGCAAGAAAATCCTGCTCTCTGGAACCGGGCTGGTCCTCGCCGGTTTCCATGTCGGTTTGCTCGCCGGTCTAACGGCTAGTTTTTCGAACGTTATATAGCCGTTGGGAGATATTGAAACCCTAGACCGGTATGCCGGTCTCCTCGCCGGTTTGCTCGCCGGTCTCCTCGCCGGTTTGCTCGCCGGTCTCGGCAGTAACTGCAGGGACAATTTTCATTTTCTATATAAATGAGTCCCAAATTCGTTTTTGCTAACAACTTGCACCTTCATATCATTTCTTAGAAAGCAAAAACAAGAGTGTCTTAAATCTTCAATTACTTAAACACTCATACAAGCTCACACACATCTTCATTACATTTAGTGAGCTTAGATCACTTGGGTTTTGCTCTCACTCAATCTTCTTATTATTTGTGAGTGCCCAAGTGTATTTTAATTCTTCTTTATAAAAAACACTTGTGATTTGTGAAATCCCATCGTTTGGGTAATTTGTAAAGGTTGTGAGTGCACCTACGTAGAAAACTCAATCTTGTAAAAGGTTCGGAGTGCGCCTTGGCAGAAAACTCTTGGTTACGAGTGAACCACGAAAAACTCGATTCTAGTGGAAATCTTCAAGCGAGGCTTGGGGAAGTGGACGTAGGCACGTTTGGCCGAACCACTATAATTGCGGTGTCGTATTTCTCTTTCCCTTAACTTTTACTTATTTGCTAGTTTGATTACATTTATAATATTGATTAGAAACTTGCATATAGGCTATTAATTGGAATAGAGAAAATTGCCTAAAACTCCCACTTGGTAATAAGAGCTTAAAATCGGCAAAGATTTTATAATTCCGCATTTATAGCGATAACCCAATTCACCCACTCTCTTGGGTATAGAGATTGTTTGTCGCTATTGCTTGTAGGTACTTTCGGTTGGTATCAGAGCGAGGTATTCTCAAGAAAGACTTAACCGTCCGAGAATAGACTATGGGATCTACAAGCCACTCTTCAAATTTTACCGAGGGATATTCAACAACTAGACCTCCGTTTTACACCGGAACCGACTAAAACTATTGGAAGTCAAGAATGTTGACTTATCTCCTAGCCAATGATCCGCCATCCTATTTGATTATCACACGGGGTGCAAAAATGCCAACAAAGAAGGATAGTAATGGGGTTGATATTCCGAAGCCAAGTTTGGAATGGGATAATGAGGATGTAAAAATAGCCTCACAAAATGCCAATGCACTCAACCAACTTCTATGTGCCATTGATCGGGATCAAGTAAGCAAGCTTCCGGAATATGGAAACACATATGATTTATGGAAGTCACTGGAAATGGTCAATGAGGGCACAAGTCAAGTGAAGGAATCGAAGATCAACCGGTTCATGTGCGAATTGGACAATTTCAAGATGGAATCCGGGGAAGAAAGTGATCACATGATTTCTAGGTTTACGGTCATCATCAATCATTTGGGAGCATTGGGAAAAGTCATCGGGACATCGGATCAAGTGAAGAAAATTTTAAGATCTCTCCCGAAAGAGTTTAGAAGCTACACCTCCTCTATTAAAGAAGCAAACGACATAAACACTTTGAAGATGGATGATTTGGTCGGCAAATTGCCTGAGTATGAAATGGAGATCAAAATGGATAAAAAGGAGGAAGATGAGAAAAGGACAAGAAAGTCCTTGGCCTTAAAAGCAAGAAAAATAGACGAGTCAAGCTCAAGTGAAGAAGATGATAGTGATGATGAATTGGCAAGCATCACCAATAAAGTAAAAGAGCTTCTCAAATCCGCAAAACTCAAGGGAAAATCAAAGGCTAAAGAAGAAAAATGGCCGCGGAAGAACAAGAAAATTGTGTGTTATGAATGCAACAAACCGGGTCACATAGCTACCGATTGCCCATTGAGGAAAATGAAAGGAAAATCGAAGAAAAATGCAATGAAATCCACTTCAACTTGGAGTGATAGCGATTCTAGCTCATCCGAGGAGGAAGAAGAGGTTCAAGCTAAAGAAAGAACAATCTAGCATTTATGGCTATCACGGATGAGGACATCCGCTTTGAAATTGAAGAAGAAAACGAAGAAGAAGAGGTACACAATTCTCAATATGATAATGATTTACTTAATGCCTTTAATGGTTTAAAAGAATTGTGTGATATGCTTAAAAAGAAATTAAAATTGGTAAAAAATGAGCATGCTACACTTAAAATTGAACATGCTACTAGTATGGATAAAATTCATGTTTTAGATAATGATATGATATGCTTAAAGGCTAAACATGAAAAAGAAATTGCATGTTTAAATGATGAAAATGCATGTTTAAATTTGAGAAAGCTAGAACTTGAAAATGTCATATCTAATATGTCATCTAGCTCTAAGACATACGATTGCGAATCTATATTGAATGAAAATGTCTTATTAAATACTAAGATTGTAGATTTGCAAAACATACTTAGCAAATTCACATTGGGACATAAAAATTTTAATATGCTTATTGGATCCCAAAAATGTGCATTTAAAAGAGAAAGATTAGGATATAGGCCTTACATTAAAAGAAAATTTTTAAAGAACTATTTTGTTAAGGCATCCTATTCTCATGCTAAAAATGAAATAAATGAAAATATCACATGTCATGCATGTAATGAAAAGGGACATAAAATTTTTGAATGCATAAACAAGAGTGTGATGAAGAATGCATGGATTCCTCAATGAATCAAAATTAACCCCAATGGACCCAAGAAAGTTTGGGTACCAAAGTGTAATTGATTAACTTGTAGGGGGAGCTTTGGGAATGGATCTTTAAAGAGAATTGCAAAATTGATCCCAAAGGCTCAAGGAAATGGGGAATCGCAACGGTAAAGGTAAAATCCGTATTCACGGAAACATTGGTACCGTTTCCTCTAAATAATTGATTTTTTATGGCAAAAAAAAAAAAAAAGGGGGACATGTCAAAATGTGCATATTTTTAATTTTGGTATCTTTATTTATAGCACATATGTAATTGGTATCTCATTTAGATTTAAAATTTGCTTCTCCACTTTTTGATAATGTCAAAGGGGGAGAAATCATTAGAAATGAGATTAAAACTTGTTTTACCCTCACCTTGGTTTAAGGGGGAGTAAATGTACTAATGTGTTTGTCAAGTTGTTATAGAGCTATTTTTGAAGACAATCACACATTGAGGGGGAGCTTATGTTGAGGGGGAGCAAAATGGTCAAATTTGGACTCCAAGAAGCTCACACGTTGCAACAAGTCTTAAGGGGTTTCCATCATCAAAAAAGGGGAGATTGTTGGCGACTTGGTCGCTTAATTGGATTTTGATGACGTCAACGCAATCGACGACTTCGACGTACAATCACGAAGCAATACAAAAAGTGTCGAAGCATATGAGGTGAAAAGCGAGAATGTGAAGACTTGCGGCAAAATGAAGATTATATTGCAAAAGTCTTAGCTTAGGATTTAATTTGTAATGTGAGATGTAATATTCAAGTGCCTAAGCTCATAGGGATCATGCACATTCACTTAGATGCATTAGGGGCATGTACAAAATGCATTAAAACCTTCAAATCTGCATTTTAGTATTTAGGGAAGCTCTCTGGAACCGGCATGGACCTTACCGGTCCCTTACCGGTCATTAAACCGGCCTTCCCCTGTTTTGCATGCCTATTGGAACCGGGCCATACCGTGCCGGTTACCTCGCCGGTCTTCATGCCGGTATTGGCAAGAAAATCCTGCTCTCTGGAACCGGGCTGGTCCTCGCCGGTTCCATACCAGTTTGCTCGCCGGTCTAACGGCTAGTTTTTCGAACGTTATATAGCCGTTGAGAGATATTGAAACCCTAGACCGGCATGCCGGTCTCCTCGCCGGTTTGCTCGCCGGTCTCGGCAGTAACTGCAGGGACAGTTTTCATTTTCTATATAAATGAGTCCCAAATTCGTTTTTGCTAACAACTTGCACCTTCATATCATTTCTTAGAAAGCAAAAACAAGAGTGTCTTAAATCTTCAATTACTTAAACACTCATACAAGCTCACACACATCTTCATTACATTTAGTGAGCTTAGATCACTTGGGTTTTGCTCTCACTCAATCTTCTTATTATTTGTGAGTGCCCAAGTGTATTTTAATTCTTCTTTATCAAAAACACTTGTGATTTGTGAAATCCCATCGTTTGGGTAATTTGTAAAGGTTGTGAGTGCACCTACGTAGAAAACTCAATCTTGTAAAAGGTTCGGAGTGCGCCTTGGCAGAAAACTCTTGGTTACGAGTGAACCACGGAAAACTCGATTCTAGTGGAAATCTTCAAGCGAGGCTTGGGGAAGTGGACGTAGGCACGTTTGGCCGAACCACTATATATTGCGGTGTCGTATTTCTCTTTCCCTTAACTTTTACTTATTTGCTAGTTTGATTACATTTATAATATTGATTAGAAACTTGCATATAGGCTATTAATGGAATAGAGAAAATTGCCTAAAACTCCCACTTGGTAATAAGAGCTTAAAATCGGCAAAGATTTTATAATTCCGCATTTATAGCGATAACCCAATTCACACACTCTCTTGGGTATAGAGATTGTTTGTCGCTATTGCTTGTAGGTACTTTCACAACTAAATGAAGAGGTGAGAATAGTTGAACAAATAGTGCATCGGGTCGGGATGGTTTAGTTTTTTTAAACCCGATTGAGTCGGGTCAAATAAAATTTGAACCCAAACCGAAAAGTTGAAGATGAGACCTGAGATGAGTTTGGGTTGGATTGGATTGGGTCATCGGATCAAACTTTTAAATTAAAATAAATTATCTCTCTTTAAAACTTAAAATGTCGCGTAGGGTTGGGTAGATCATGGAGTTTAAACTCTTTAATTTGACATCTATAAATTTAGGGTCAGGTCAGGTCAGATTAAATCCGATTTTTTTAACTAAATCAAGGTTCGATCCAATAATTTTGATATTTCAAACCTGATTATTTTGGATCAATTTTTGGTTAGCGGGTCGACCCGAATTTTGAATACCCGTAAGCAAGGAGGTGTATGATCAACCCAACTAAGAAGATGTTGACTTCTTAGTAGCAAATTTGAATGAAGCTAGATTGAGCACATTATTTTAATGTGATGTCTTCTACTTTGGTAGCTTGACTATGGTATTTTATACTTGAAACTGTACATTATATCCCTACGGCCATTCAATTTTCTATTTGTATGACTGACTATAAGAAGCCAAATGAAAGCTTTTATAAGTGGGTAATGCATCACATTCTGTATCCTGGCCAGTGCATTAATAATTAATAGTTAAGCAAAAACCCAGATGAGCATTGGGGTTTAAAATTGTTTAAACTGCTAAAAATAATATTTTGAAGTTAGCATATCCAAGAATGGTTCATGTTCACACTGGAAACCTATAAGAGGATGAAATTTTGAGTCAAGTGAGACATATGGCATGAAAACTGCCAGAGCTAGCCAGGGTCCCTATGTTTCTTATAAATGAGTTCTTTATTTAAAGTTTGCTATGAACTTTAGGACATATAAGCAAAAAGTATTAATTCATATTGACATATTTAGAAGGATGATTTAAATTATTAATTCATTCATTTAGGTTATTAATAAAAATAAAAAATAAAACTTCAAGAGTCTAGAAAGACTTGGCAAGCTGGGTAAAATTAATGAAAGTAAAACCTACAGAGCATAAAGTAAAGATATTATAAGGTAATGGGCATAATCAAATGCTAGAGTTTGTCAGAAGTACTGCATGTTGAGTGTGGATTCCAATTGTATTAGCGGAACACAGAATGAAAGTATGGGAAATTAATACTTGAACGTTATGCAAACAAGATTTAAATGATGTTTTAATTTAAACGACACGCCATATAATGGGAAACGTCTTCTAGTGAGGGTAGATTAAACACTAAAATCTAGTGGATTATGATACACTTTAATCCAAACAGCTCTACTATAAGAAGATTCAACTCTGCACCAAGAGATAGGAGATTTTGGAAGTGTTGTAAATTCCTCAAAATTCATTAAATATGAGATGTATATGGATATGTATGTTATTGGAATTCCCTAGGGGTGTATGGGAGGTTGTAATCCTTGGAGGGTTGCAACCCACCCCAAGGGGTGCCCTATTGGCACCCCTCCATGCCTTATATAAGAAGGCTTTAATTCCAATATTATTAAAAGAAAAGACATATACACAAAGACACCAACTTTTAAGGCATTTATGTTTTCCTTGTTTTGAGAGAGATTCACCATTGATTCCAGTTCGCATACTTGTTAAGGAGTGCACCTTGAACAAGAAGAATCCAAGTAATCCTGGGAGAACGTTGGCAAAACGAATCCGTAAAGCACCTGTGACGGAGCCAATAAGTTCTTAAGGACAGAGATCATCTCGACTTGGACAACTCTGTATTCTCCATTTTCTGGTTTGTTTAAAGATTTTCTGGTTTTAGGGATTCATGCATCTAGATCTACTTTTGCTGTTTTGATCTGTTTGTTTGCAAGTTATATTACTGTTTGATGACACTAAATTTTACCAACAATCTTAAGAACTTATTGTATCGTGTTATTAGATAGTAATTTGCATGTTAGGTTTGAATATTTTCTGGAAAATACGAACTGTGCATGAAAAACCCGTAGGGCGTTTGAACGCCCAACGCACGCGAAGGCTAAAAATTTGAATTCTCGTAAGAACGTTCGAACGCGTCTTCAAACGCACCTCGAACGCAAGCCTTCTGCCTTAGAACGTTCGAACGCGTACTAAACGCAACTCGAACACAAACTCTCTGGAATCATTCCGTTCGAACGCGTTATCAAACGCTACTCGAACGTGAACTCTCTGGAAACACTTCGTTCGAACGCGTTATCAAACGCAACACGAACGCACACACACTGGACAGTCTCGTTCGAACGTAGATACGAACGCGACACTAACGAAATAGTCCTGTAATTCTTAGAAACTGCAAACTTAATAATATTAACTTGGTTAGTCATATACTGTTAACACATTAATCTTGGTAGTATAGATTCAAGTTATTATTAGGTTGTTCAATTATCACAAGCATACACATAGTGATAAAGTTGAAATTGATTGGTTGTTGCATAATTGGTTGAGAATTTAAAGTGTAATTTTGCACAAGTAATTCCATCCAATCTTGATTGACATTTATATATCTACACTTATCGTAATAATTGTGCTATTGGAAGAGTGTAAATCTGGTTGTGAATTGCTAAAAGATCCTATTGGAAAAGGTGTTTGAGGAATATTCGTTCGTTCAATTTTCCTTAAGAATCTTTAGTTAAAATTCAATGACTTGTGTTTGTTGGAACTTTCGTCCATTAGAACAACAAGTGACTACCTAGTACATCACTTTGAACAAGATCATTCGTTGATCGTTGTGCAATTCGTCTTTCGTAGACTGATTGAACCCTGTTGAATTTACAGCTACAAATGGCTAGCGGAAATATCAAAGAATACCGGTCTCTCACGGAGAGAAAAGCCGGAGAAATTTGGTAGGGCAAATTTCAAACAGTGGTAGAGCAAAATGCTGTTCTACCTGACAACTCTCCAGTTGGCTAAATTCCTCAAAGATCTTCCGGGTCCTGTGGAGGGAGAATCTGAATTGGCCAAGGAAGAGCGAGAACAGACTTGGATGTCTGGAGACTTCTTATGCAAGAACTACCTGTTGGGTGGTCTTGACAATACCCTGTACAATGTGTACCAAGGCATGACTTCTGCGAAGATTCTCTGGGAATCTCTCGAGAAGAAGTATAAAACTGAAGATGCCGGACAAAAGAAATTTGTCGTGGGTAGGTTCCTGGACTACAAGATGGTAGTTTCAAGGACAGTGATGTCTCAGTTGGGTGAACAACAATAGATCATTCATGAAATACTGGGTGAAGGAATGAAACTCTGTGAGACGTTTCAAGTTGCCACCATAATTGAAAAGTTGTCTCCATCATGAAAGGATTTCAGGAGCTATCTGTAACACAGAAAGAAGCAGATGAGCCTTGAAGACCTTGGAGTTCGATTGAGAATCGAACAGGACAACATGATGTCCGGAAAGGCCAGCTACAAGACTATGGAGTCTAAGGCCAACATCTTTGAGGATGTAAATGGTAGCAAGAAAAGAAAGAACAGTGAAGCTGATTCTTCCCAAGCGAACAAGAAGTTCAATGGGAAGTGTTACAACTGTGAAAAGAGCGGTCATATGACAAAGGATTGCAGAAACAAGATATCTCAGGACAATGGCAGGATATATGAGGCTTATGTCACTGAAGATGAGCAGTTAACTGATGAGATTTCAGAGATGAATCTCTCAACAGTGGTAACTGAGGCCAACTTGGTTGGGAATCCGAGAGAATGATGGGTAGACTCTGGGGCTACTCGTCATATCTGTGCTGATAGCAAGATGTTTTCCTCGTATCAGAAAGGTCGATGGCGGCGATCATCTGACAATGGAAAACTCGTCTACCTCTAGAGTGGTTGGACAAGGCACAGTAGTTCTGAAAATGATATCCGGAACGGAGCTTACATATAATAATGTTTGCATGTTCTAGATATTCGGAAGAACTCGGTCTCGGGTTTGTATTTGTTTCTGACAAGATTGTATTGACCAGAAATGATGTCTATGTAGGAAAATGATACCTCGCTGAGGGTCTTTTCAATGACTGTCAATTGTGCTATTAATAAAGCTGAAACTTCTGCTTATATTATTGAGTCACAAAATGTATGGCATGGGAGGTTAGGACATGTTAATTATGATACATTAATTAACATGGACCTTATACCTAAATTTGCATTGATAGCCAACATGAGTGTGAGGCATGTGTTGAAGCAAAAATACATAGAAAATCATAGAACGAAGTTCTGAACCCTTGGAACTTGTACACATTGACGTATGTGACATGAATATTGTGCAAACAAGAGGCGGTAAAAAAGTACTTTGTCACTTTTATCGATGAAAGCACAAGATTCAGTTAAGTGTATTTGCTGAGGAGCATAGCTGAAGCTGTTGAGAGCTTTATACACTGAGAACGAAGTTGCAAATCAACTTGGCAAGGAAATCAAAAGAATCAGGAGTGATAGAAGTGGTGAATACGTTTCATCATTCGATGAATATTGTTCTGTGCACGGAATTATTCACGAAACCATTGCTCCGTATTCTCCTCAACAAAATGGGATTGCTGAGTGAAAAGACCGAACGTTGAAGGAAATGATGAATGCCATGTTGACTAGTTCTGGTTTACCTCAGAACTTGTGGGGGAAAGCCTTGCTTTCCGCGAACTACGTTCTGAACAAGCTTCCTCACAGAAGATTGGACAAGACACCATATGAGTTGTGGAAAGGTTATGTACATTCCTACAAATATCTTGGTACACAAGTATGAGATTCCTGACATCAATCTGAATGTGATGATTGAGTCAAGGAATGCAATATTTTTGAAGAGACATTTCCTTGTAAGGAAAGACAAAGAAGAGAGTCTATCAAAAAGAGCTGTTGATACTGTCAAGGACAGTGATCATGTTGACCAAGAGTCAGATCCGATTTTCTGACATATTTGTTAGAAAATGAGCCTCGAAGCTATAAAGAAGCACTGTTCTTTGGAGGCACCTCTGTGGAAAGAGGCGATTATCAGTGAGATTGATTCAATCCTACAGAACCATACTTGGGAGTTGGTTGATCTTCCTCCAGGTTGTAAGCCACTGGGCTACAATTGGAAAGATGAAAATGGATGGATCAAAATAAGTACAAGGCGAGGTTTGTCATAAAAGATTATAGACAGAAAGAAGGCCTTGTTTACTTTGACACCTATCCACCAGTGATTCGTATCACATTAGTAGAATGCTTATAGCTATAGCAGCTATATTTGGTCTTGAAATACATCAAAAGGATGTAAAGACGTCATTCTTGAATGGTGAATTGGATGAAGAGACTTACATGGAACAACCAGAAGGGTTTAATGTTCCTGGAAAAGAACAGAAGGTGTGCAAACTTGTAAAATTCTTGTACGGATTAAAACAAGCACTAGACAATGACATGAGAACATTGACAAAGATATGTTGTCAAGTGGGTTTAAAACCGATGAGTGTGATAAGTGTATATACACCAAATCAACTCAAAAATGATATGTCATTGTATGTCTCTATGTAGACGATATGCTGATAATTGGTAATAATCATGAGTTGATTCAGTTTACCAATAAGTGTTAACCAGCAAATTTGATATGAAAGATTTAGGAGTAGCTAACCTAACTCTTCCTTTATCAACGAATACTGGCTTAAGCATATCGTAATTAAAGTATTCAAGGATCATCGGAAGTCTGATGTATCTCACGAATTGCACACGAACTGATATCGCTAAAGCTGTGAATAGGCTTAGCAGATATACTAGCAATCCAGGACATAACCACTGGAAAGTCATAGTAAGTGTTTTGAGGTATAAGAAACTTCAAAATATGGGCTACATTACGAGAGATATCCTGATGTTCTAGAGGGAAACAGCGATGCTGACTGGATATCTGATACAGTGGATTCCAAATCTACGGTTGGATTTGTTTTCACACTTGGTAATGCAGCCGTGTCATGGAAATCCTCGAGGCAAACATGTATTGCCCGGTCTACTATGGAATCAGAGTTCATAGCGTTAGACAAAACAGCGGAAGAAGCAGAATGGCTTAGAAACTTCCTGAAGGATATTCCTAGTTGGCCCAAACCGGTGCCAGCGATTAGAGCATACATTGTGATAGCCAATCGGCAATTGGGAGAGCCCAAAATACAATGTATAATGGTAAGTCTCGACACATACGTCGGAGACATAATACCATGCGTCAACTGCTCTCAAGTGGCATAATAACGATCGATTATGTCAGGTCGAAGGAAAACCTAGCGGATCCATTAACTAAAGGTTTACCTCGAGAGCAAGTTGAGAAGTCATCGAGGGGAATGGGTTTGAAGCCTATAATCTAAGAATTGTCACTGTGGAAACCCAACCTAGCTGACTGGAGATCCCAAGATCTAGGTTCAAAAGGGACAACAGAAACTTTGTGCAATTCAAAACAAGCACTGAAGAGTTTCGTACTCTTTCCCATTCCGATAATGACGCTGAGTGCTGTCTGTCATTGGTTAGGATAAGCTAAGGCTTTTAATGATCACTATATTAGGAGATGAGTCCAATAGGGGTAAAGACAGATTACCTCTTCATAGTAGATCACCTATTTCAAGTAAGAAGTGAGGCCGCTTCCATGGGAACCTTTAAAGGCGGGTTACCCTAAAGTGCTTGATGAATCCAGGACCGTTGTTCAGGGCCAAAATGAACACAACCGTAGAACGGGAAAATGGTCGAATTAAAGCTGTGTGTTGGCAATTGTCTTGGTTTACACCAACGGCAGAACAGTTCAAGACTATGGGTCACTGGTTTGCCAAGTAAATCCGATTGTCATTCACTAGGAAAGGTTCAAGGCGAAAGCTACCTATTTCGATGCAGCTTTAGCTCACGGTATCTCTCTCACATGCCTGTATGAATATTGAAGAATTGTGGGGGATTGTTGTAAATTCCTCAAAATTCATTAAATATGAGATGTATATGGATATGTATGTTATTGGAATTCCCTAGGGGTGTATGGGAGGTTGCAATCCTTGGAGGGTTGCAACCCACCCCAAGGGGTGCCCTATTGGCACCCTTCATGCCTTATATAAGAAGGCTTTAATTCCAATATTATTAAAAGAAAAAGACATATACACAAAGACACCAACTTTTAAGGCATTTATGTTTTCCTTGTTTTGAGAGAGATTCACCATTGATTCCAGTTCGCATACTTGTTAAGGAGTGCACCTTGAACAAGAAGAATCCAAGTAATCCTGGGAGAACGTTGGCAAAACGAATCCGTAAAGCACCTGTGACGGAGCCAATAAGTTCTTAAGGACAGAGATCATCTCGACTTGGACAACTCTGTATTCTCCATTTTCTGGTTTGTTTAAAGATTTTCTGGTTTTAGGGATTCATGCATCTAGATCTACTTTTGCTGTTTTGATCTATTTGTTTGCAAGTTATATTACTGTTTGATGACACTAAATTTTACCAACAGGAAGGACATCCCAAATGAAAGAGAAAATTTATTAATCAAAATATATATCACAAACCTAGGTTCAGTTTGGTATCGCGATTAAAAAATTATGGTGAACAAATGGTGATTTATAAACGATGTGATGTAATTTTATTTTATGGTAAAAAAATAATTAAAATGTGATTTTATAATATTCTGATGGGAAAAAGTTAAAAATGGAGCAAATACGTGTATTTCGGGACATATCGGGAGTATCAGACTCAAGAAGCAGCAAAAACCTGCATCAGCTGCGCACTTAAATTAAAAAGGCTATAACTTTTGATTTAGAAAGAGTTACAAGACCCATAATATATCGATTTGCATCTACTCGACGAGATCTAGTCATTTACATACATTTTTTTGGAGATTTGGGCGCTGCAGCGCCCACTGTTCGGCGCCGCAGCGTCCCCCGCGGACCAGAAACTTGATTTCAGGGTTTTTTAGATGTTTAATGACTCCTAGCCTCTACAAATGCGGTGACGTCCGAGGAGGAAGAGATTCAATTCGGGTTTTATCTTCTTATTTCTTTCTTAGAACTCTAATGATTTTCATTAGATTCATGACTTATTATTCATTGTTTTATTTTATTGTCATGAACTAACTCCTTAATTCTAGAGAATGATGTAATCTATGCTTGAACCTTATATTGTGTTTATCAATTTTGTTATGAAGTTTTATTAATTTATTTATATTCTTTTGAGTTTAATGCTTCTTAATTGTTGGCCACAATTGAAGATGATGAATGTCTAGAATCTATCACTCGAGAGAGGGGATTTTGAATGGATATAGAGAATATGACATAGGATTTTATAGAGTTCGAGAAAATCTGTAATCCTTTGAAGTCGTTAACATAGAATCACAAAGCGTAATGAGTTGTTAACTATTGGATTTTTATAAAGATATCGAAGTCTGTAGTTGATGATATTTTCACTGATGCTCGAGAGAGGGAGATGATATTTGCGAAATCTTGACTTATAAATAATATAACTGAACAAAGTTTAACTAGCATAACAAATACATAGCGACAGCTAGATGAAATCAGGATCCGGAATCTCTATCGTATTAGTTCTTCCTATCAAATTATTTTTATATTTTATTTATTTATAAAAATCTTTATTATTTGTTTTCTAAATAAAGTTAGGATTATCAATTGTAGTACTTAGTGCGAGTTAACGCAATCCATGTGAGTTTGACACTCTTAACTCATATTTATACTAAAATTTGACACCGTAAACTTGCGGTACGATATCAAATATCACAACAAGTTTTTGGCGCCGTTGCCGGGGATTGTTTGTTCAATTCACATTAATATTACTACCAAGTAATCTTAGCTTTAATTTAGAATTTTATTTTTATTTTTGTTTTTGTTTTTATCTTATTTTCTTTATTTCCTTTATTTTTGTCTTAAGTTTTTTTTTTATTTCTTATTTTATTTTATTTTATTTTCTGTTTTATATTTTTCGTACGAGGTGAGTTTGAAAAGAAGTAATGGCAGATCTTGTTGGTGCACTGATAGCTCAAGTATCGTCCCTCACGACTCATCTAGCAGTATTGACAAATCAAATGGGCCAATCGTCTATTGAAGCAGCTTCTACTAATGGAATGATTTTACCTAACAGAGGAGCAGGATTTGAACAAGTACAATATGTGAACAATCGGAACTTCAACAACTATAGAGGCAGTCCTATGCCTAATTATTATCATCCGAATTTTTCATATGCTGATATGGAGAACGTTTTGCAACCTCCTAATGGCTTTAATTATCCAAGAGCTGAGCAGAAACCTTCCTTAGAAGACCTCATGAGCACGTTTGTAGCTACAACTTCAGAGATGTTTGAGAAGAATGAGTCAATGCTGGATAACATCGAAATACGAATGGGCAATATAGAGGCAAATATGAAATCTTTAGAAGCACAAATTGGGTTGCTTGTTTCTTCCATGGCCAATCAACAGACATTGGTGTTTCCGAGTGATATTGAAGTCAACCCCAATGAGCAATGTCAAATCATAACCTGTAGGAGCGGAAAAGAGTTTAAAGACACCTTTCAGGACTTAGGCAGTAAAGAAAATGAAATGGTATTTCAGGAAGAAACAGTAACAGAAGAAGAGAACAAAGGTGAATTGATAATGAGAGGTCAAGATGAAGAAGTCACCTTCAGTGTTTTCAGGGCCACGCCGAGTTCTCAAGGTGATGCAGACTGTCACAGGATAGATACAGTAGAAAAGGGAGTTGAAACCAGACAGGGTGAATCAGTATTTCAGCAACCTATGAGCATAATGCAGCCATGCATAAAGGAAGATTCTCTGAAGCTAAACTCGAAACCACTCCCAAAGGGCCGTAAAAAGAGGAAAAGAAAAGTCAGTGCTCACTTGGAGATGACCCCTGGAAGGTTAAAAAGGAGGCCGAGCCAATTTTGCCAAATGTGCAGTCCAGAATTTCCAATTGAGGGGAAATCTACATATCCTGGAGGACCATCTATGGATAAATTACCACAGCCTGTCAAGCTGTCTTTTTCATGTCATAAGAACCGGTGGATACCAAAGAAGAAACCAGATGAGATTACCCGGTTCACTACGTTTAAGCCACCATAACCATTTTGGGTGGTTGCGTCTGGCTGAAGACGTTAAACTTATCGCTAGCGGGGAGGCAACCCTTGTATTTATTTTATTATTATTTTCTTTATTTTTAATTTTTATTTTATTATGTGCTATTTTTTTTTTCTCTTTTTGCATGCTATTTATGCAGGTAGCACGAGACACACAACACCCGCGCAACCAAGTTCTAACCAGTAAGAGTCTGATCAACTTCATGCACGGTAGTGTTGTTCCTCACTCTTGTTCTTTATTTTTTAACTTAAGTGAAAAAAAAAATATTATTTATTTTTAGTCATAGATAATAAAGCATAAATCCTGTGATAATATTGTTTGTTTATGGGTGAAATTTTAGAAACGATAAGTGCCCGATTTACTTTTATCTAATGCCTTGAATAGTTGATCTATGTTAGACTCGTAAGCACTTAAAAACAGGTTTTTAGCAGTGAGAACTTAAGTAGTTGACAAGGTGACTAGTTGAAGAAATTACATGTCGATGAATGACCGTTTGCTTAGATATCTATCTTGATTTGCTAGTGTTATGAAGTGTGGTATAGCTAAAAAGAAAAAAGTCTCTAAATAAAGAAAATAAACCACCTATAATCGATAAGCGTGAAGCTACCCATGGGCGAGTATTAGGACCACCATGAGGAGAAATGCTACCTTAAAGGGTAGGTGAGTTGAAAAAAAAATGAGTGCAAAAAATGAGAAACGAAAAAAGAGACAAGAAAAAAAAAATCATACCATACTGAGCACAAAATAAAGCAATTACAGAGCATAACTGAGATATCTAGGTTGGTTTGACCCATCGATTCCAATTTTTAAACAAAATCATTAAGTTGGCTTACTTAGGATCAAAGCTGTGACTGAACCTCTACACACACACACACATTATGAGTCTAGCTTAGATGATTTACTCAACAATTTGGATCTAAGTCGCAATTGAGTACTTTGAAGGTTCTCTAATTTCATTTATAAGCTTTCTTTGAGGAAAATTTTATGTGTAACTATCGGGACTATGCTTTTTTTTTTTTTTTTTTGCATGATTGTGTGTGAAAGACGTTTGTGGCT
Source organism: Zanthoxylum bungeanum (assembly GCA_019454045.1). Classification (NCBI taxonomy): domain Eukaryota; kingdom Viridiplantae; phylum Streptophyta; class Magnoliopsida; order Sapindales; family Rutaceae; genus Zanthoxylum; species Zanthoxylum bungeanum. The sequence goes on along the minus strand of SKCR01032992.1, from coordinate 57,396 downwards.
GTCGTCACTGTAAGCCCTCACGAGACTATAACTCGTCCATTAGGGTCGCTTAGGGGTTTAAAGGCTTGTTGCATATGCTAAATGCAATCGTGATCCCTACGAAAGTGGCCTAGTTAATTTATTTATTTTTATTTATTTATTTGAAATTAATTTTTATTTTGTTTTTGCTCGGGACTAGCAAAATCTTAAGTTTGGGGGTGTTTGATAAGTGTGATTTATACCCACTTATTTTAGCATATTTAGCCTATTATTTTGTTATGGTTCGAGCCATTTAATGTATTTTATAATTTATTTTATGTCTTATTTGTAGGAAGCATTATAACATCAAGAATGAAGCAAATACGTGTATTTCGAGACCTATCGGGAGTATCAGACTCAAGAAGCAGCAAAAACCTGCATCAGCTGCGCACTTAAATTAACAATGCTATAACTTTTGATTTAGAAAGAGTTACGAGACCCATAATATATCGATTTGCATCTACTCAACGAGATCTAGTCATTTACATACATTTTCCCGAGAGTTGGGCACTGCAGCGCCCACTGTTCGGCGCTGCAGCGTCCCCCGCGGACCAGAAACATGATTTCAGGGTTTTTTAGATGTTTAATGACTCCCAACCTCTATTATAGATAGAACAGTTCATCCAATACTGAAGAGGAGGCTAATACACAGCACAAAACACATAAATAAATATTTTTAGAGATCCAAGGAGAGGATTGAAGAGCGACAAGAGGAGACAAATGCGGTGACGTCCGAGGAGGAAGAAATTCAATTCGGGTTTTATCTTCTTATTTCTTTCTTAGAACTCTAATGATTTTCATTAGATTCATGACTTATTATTCATTGTTTTATTTTATTGTCATGAACTAACTCCTTAATTCTAGAGAATGATGTAATCTATGCTTGAACCTTATATTGTGTTTATCAATTTTGTTATGAAGTTTTATTAATTTATTTATATTCTTTTGAGTTTAATGCTTCTTAATTGTTAGCCAAAATTGAAGATGATGAATGTCTAGAATCTATCACTAGAGAGAAGGGATTTTGAATGGATATAGAGAATATGACCTAGGATTTTATAGAGTTCGAGAGAATTTGTAGTCCTTTGAAGTCGTTAACATAGAATCACAAAGCGTAATGAGTTGTTAACTATTGGATTTTTTTAGAGATATCGAAGTCTGTAGTTGATGATATTTTCACTGATGCTCGAGAGAGGGAGTGGATATTTGCGGAATCTTGACTTATAAATAATATAACTGAACGAAGTTTAACTAGCATAACAAATACATAGGCGACAGCTAGGTGAAATCAGGATCCGGAATCTCTATCGTATTAGTTCTTCCTATCAAATTATTTTTATATTTTATTTATTTATAAAAATCTTTATTATTTGTTTTCTAAATAAAGTTAAGATTATCAATTGTAGTACTTAGTGCGAGTTAACGCAATCCCTGTGGGTTCGACACTCTTAACTCATATTTATACTAAAACTTGACACCGTACACTTGCGGTACGATATAAAATATCACAACAATAGGAAACCAATTAGAAACCTACTAAGTAAGGCAAATATTCTCTAACCCTAATTACACTAAAATACTTAAAATAACAATATAACAATAAGACGAAAATAAACAAGCTAATTAAAATAAATCTGAACTAAAATAAGAAATACTAATAATATAAAAGACGGCCTAAATTTTACTACATCATTCTCCTCCTCCTTAAAAGAAATTCGTCCCCAGGTTTTAATCATCTCGGTATTTAAACTTGTATTTCTCGTCATATTTATGTCTTCATTGAATTTTTGAAGAATTCATGTTTCAATTTCTTCTTGTATATGTTTCTGACTCTCCTAAAAGATGAATTTTTACATGATCGAACAAGTTCGAAGTCTCGCAATTCTTTCTCAAAATCTCGCTCAACATGCTTACCTTGTATATTGAACTTTTCAACTAATTTTTTCTTCAAGAACAACCTTCTTATTTTCAATGTGAATAGGCAAAACTATATATTTTCAAGCTTTTATCTCAGTTTCCTCAATTGAAACTTTCTGTACAATCTCCATCTCATCATTAGTTACTACACACAAATTAAGGATATATTAGGCGTCTTCTGCACAATCTCCCTCACATCATTAGTTATTACACATAAATTAAGGATATATTATTAATTGTTCTGCTTAAACCCGAAATATGTGATTTGACGACATGATTTTCAACGATTTCAAAAAAAATCTCAAACTTGCCACTATCTTCAAGAGCATTTGAACTATTTGGCACAAATACAAACTGACTAAGAACTTTCTCTTATACCATTGGTGAAACATAAACTTCATAAGCATTTTCCACTAATGACTTTGTCTCGTGATAAAACTAGGTACCTCGATGTGACATTCTGGTTGAGGAAGATCAAAGCTTGACTTTTTTCTCTTTTGTTTTTTTTTTTTCAACTCGTAAAGCCATTTTAATGATGCCCCATGTCCATGATTAGACAATGATTGTAAAGGGATATATTAGCTCTTAGATCTCACTACGTAATCGTCTCATAAATCTTGAAATCAACTTAGATATCGATTATTGGTATCTGATATTTATTACCAAAATTTTAAATTATATTAATCACTATCAAATATCTGAAATTTTTTCATCACTTCGAATATAGATAACTAAATTTTCTGACGATTTCGAATACAAATATCAACCGTGAATTTTTTCTATTATGAATAGATATCTATATTTAATATAAGTCTCAGCTTCGATAAAAATTGGTTGGATAGCCGACCATTTTCATTCTAATGAGATCTTTATATTAAAAAAATCAAATATTTTTTATACGGATATTCTTTTTATAGTGTACGTCTTTCTGGTTCTGTGATTTTACTTGATATTAATTTGTATTGAAATTGAAACAACTCTTATGTTAACTTAAGTGTACTACAGCAAAGAGAGCATATTATCATGTAATTAATTTACAAGAAAGATGTGCTCGCCTAACTGTGTTAGGGTTGGTGTTCTGAGCGTCAATCTGAATCGTATTTATATCTCATTCATTAATACGAATAATTTTTTTTCATAATATTACATATTAATGGTTGTACCTTTTGTCTTTTACATACATATTCGATCTAATTTTAATTAGATTGAAACTAAATCTAGTTTGATGATATGTATATATTAGATAAAGACAAGAGAATGTATAACGTGGTATGCAGTTACAACGTAATTTATAATTGATATTGAGAAATGTGACTATAAGTTGTATATTCTCAGATATAGTTCCTGAACAAGATTTACCGAAATGAGCGGTTAGTAAAATCCGTTGAGACAAATACATGTCATATATCGAAATTTGATCTGATAGTTTATCTCAATGAATCATGAGCCTTGGGAGACTCATATAGACATATAGATATTTATTTGAAAAATATTGAACGACTCCCAGTAGATTTCCTAATAGATGATACACCAACGTCAATATGAATCTTCTCGAGTCGAGTACCATAATGGTCATTAGACTTGAGATACCACGGTGGATATGTGTGTTAGTTTCTACACTTTGATGACAATCACATTACCGACCTTTTTATGTCAGATTTCCGTCTGTTCGTTGGGTGTGGACTGATACTCGTGATATTCGGCGTGTATCAGATATAATTCATCAACCCTGTATACAAGGCATATGTATCATGCACATGTTTGTGATCTATTAAATTCATGACTGTGGTACACTGCGGAAGTGAGTTCCGAGTGTTATTTATAGATCGTAAATTTATAAGTCGACTATATTATATCTTAAAGATTTGACATTCTCATCTATATCCCCGGTATAATGTGGGTAGCCGGTAACGAAGAGATACGTATACGATGACCTTGACTTATATAGTTCAACGATACTATATGTGGTTGTCATATATTACGAAATGAGAGAATTATAGACATGAAATAAGATTTTGTGACGGATATGTCTGAACTTAGAGAGTCCCAAAATATGAAGTATACTCATTGAGCACTTGGACAACATGTTATGAATAATACTGATTATTCATAATATTATATCGGATTAAATTAATACACATGCAATGGTAATTCTAGTTATTTTAATGTGTATTTATATTTGATACATAATTAGATTAGATACATATTAATTGGCAAATGTTAGCTTTACTCTTGTAAAATTTGTAATGATTAATTCAATTAATGAATTGAATTATTATTATTATTATTATTATTATTATTATTATTATTATTATTATTATTATTATTATTATTATTATTATTATATTATTATTATTATTATTATTATTATTATTATTATATTATTATTATTATTATTATTATTATTATATTATTATTATTATATTATTATTATTATTCAAACATGTGTAAAGAAACTTTTTGATAATTTTTAGCACTTTTACACGCCACTTTTGAGCAATTAAAAAGGAAATTGTTTTCTTTTTATTTTTAAGTGGTGGTAGTTGAAAATTAGCAACCCCACTTTGGCCAAATAAAAAGAAAAAAATTATTTCCCTTTCCTTTCCTTTGGTCTTGAGATGGCCGAAACCTTCACCATTGGAGTCCAAAAATATTTTGAGGAAAAAAAAGGCTTGAATTAAGAACAAAGTTCATGAAATTTTGAAGATTCATGAGGTAATCTTTAATACTCTTAATCTTTGAAAATTTTTTGTCTTGTTCTTAAACTATTAGAATTGTTGTATGATTTTTTTTTTGGCATCTTAAATTTGGGTTTTTGATTTGGATGAAGGATTGAGAGGCTAGAAGAATGTGTAGACTTATATTGAACTAAATTAATGTAATTTGTGTTCAATTTATTGTTAGACAACTTAATTATCTTCTATAGTATAATAACGACTCTTGTTAAGCCTAAAATTATCTTAGAGTTCTTCATTTATATTGATTTTGTTTGGTGTTAAGATTAATTTGATTAATCTTGAAAAATTAGATTTAAAGCATGAATTAGAGACCGTTTTGTATTCTATTTTAGATTTGGAAATTCTGAATTTATGTTGATGAAAAATATGTCATTTGGATGTGTGAGATATGTATTGGGAGCTACGATAATTTTCGTAAGTTGTTTCAGAGTGAAAATACGCGAAAGCGATGAAAAACTGCGTTACCGAGTGAGTTTGGGGCTTACTTGGTAACGATCGCTCAAAAAGTGATGGGTTTGGTCGTGGAGATGAAGGGGATAAAGAAGGGATGAGACCCTATTTATATGGGCTACTCATTGGGCTTTAAAAACAAGCATGATATTTTTATTTTTGTGTCCGTGTTCGAACACGGACTCGTACGTGACACAAACGCAAAATTACTAATGAGTTGCGTTCGAACACATAGACGAACGCGACTCTAACGTGAACAAGCTAGATGATTTCGTTCGAATTCTTGAACGAACTTGTACGTTCAAATGCTGGGATGAACCTGTCACTAATGTCAATCCTGAAATTTTGCTTAACTCATAATGACTCAATTGTATTTTTTTTTGGAAAAAATGGAAATTTTGTTGCCAAACCACTCGACCCAGGTTTAAGCAGAGCAGATAAAACTCCCGGTTGTCCCATGTTCTTACAAGAAATGCACTAACTGGACTAACGTCAATCCCTTGCGAGTGAGTTTATTTAGTACTTAGGCACAGAACACGAGACTTATCACACTGTTGGTTCCTAGGAGGATTAAATAAATGCAATATTATCTTTATGTTTTTAACAAAAAGACTGTTTCTACAACTTTAACTTGTATACCTGATAGTACAGCTCACCCTAATGAGTTTCTTTACTTAGGATATAGATTTTATGTTCCATAAATGAACTCATAATATGCTACGGTTATTCTTATTATTTTCTTTTGTTGTACTTTTGGTAATGCTCCAAGTGCTTTCATGAGTTGATTGATTATAATAGTGGAACTTCTTGAGTTTCTTGGCCTAAATAGTTTAGTTCATGAGTTTCTTGAGTTAAAAAAGTTATTTCTTTGCATTGTTCTATGGTGATTTGATTCAATATAATGAATCAGATGTGTTAATATGATTTTTTTCCCTTGTTCATTATTGATATATTAATGTTAAATTCTTTATTAAAGACACAGAAAATCATAAACCTCTTGGTCTGAATGTATAATATTTCTTTACTCCAAGAGATAGAAAGTACAAAAAGGGGGAAAGGCCCAACAGAGCAGCTGGAGATGGATTCTGGAAGGCAACAGGAGCTGACGAACGTATTGAAAATGTTCAGACTGTTTCAGATTCTCCATTTAGGCTTCCTGGATTGCCTAATTCCAATGTTCCATATGTTCAAGGCAGGGTTCATCCTGGAATGCCTCATCACAATGTTCAGACTGTTTCAGATTCTCAAGGAATGCTCACTGGAATGTCTAATGATCAGAATGTTTCAGACTCTCAAGGAAGGTTCCCTGGATTTGCTTAATTTTCATATAACAATCATCATATGTCTAATGTCTAATGATCATCATCATATGAGTCTTACTTCTCATCAGCAGCAGCAGGAGCAAGACCGTTCCAGGCATATCCTCAGCGTCATATGTTGCTAGTTCTCATCAGAATTCTAATCAAGCTGCAGAATCATCAGCAGCAGCAGCAGCAGCAACAGCAACAAGACCATTCATATCTATGGAGAACAGTATGAAATTTGAAGAGTTCAATAAATGTCAGCTGGATGAATTTTTGTACGACCCATCTGAGATGACAATTGTTCTGATCCGGATGTTCTTAACTAGTGAAAATTCCAACTCCAATATTGATGATCAGCCATTGTTACTTGAGAGGATCTATCAATAAAATCATATTATACCGTCTTCTTATTATTTAAGTTTCTTTTCATCAATCAAATTATGACACTTACATAAAAATCATGACGGCTTCGAATTATGAGTTTTAGATGAGTTCTTAAAATAAAATTTCTATCAATAAATTGCTTTTTATATTTGGATCCTGATTCAAAACTAATTTTTGAAGTAAAACCAATGACATGTGTCGATTATTTTCAGAACCGCCTATATTAAAAAGATACACGAGTCATGATTTTTTTAAATTATTATATGTACGACAAAGGTGTAAGAGAATTGTTTGTAGTAAATTTAATATTAATGTCTCTTAGTTATTGCAGCTACGCTCACAAGGACCAACATGGGATGAGACAAACAAACTTTGAGTTCTTAGGAATGTGGATAGCCAAGGCAAAGGTGACAGAAAACAATAATTTCATCTCTGGTTTAATCTCGTAATAAATCTTCACAACTATTCAGTTCTCTGGAACCCTCATCACATTATTGTAAGTTCATTAATTTCTCTCTATTATCATATTGAAAAATTCTATTATATAATGATGATATAATATGAGACATGTAATAATTTATTACATCATCGTGTTAAAAATAATAATAAAATAACTATAAAAAATAATAATTTCTTTAATACAACTCCACATGTTATATATTTTAGTTGGGGAATCACGGCGTGCCAACCATGGGCTTTGCACCAAAATTCGAGCCCCTAATTTGATCTCAGATTTGTTTTATTATATAAGCCTTTAACAAAAAAAAGCTTAATATTCTTTTTTGGCTCAAAAAAAGCCTAATTTAATCTAAGATTTGTTCAAATTTTTAAGAAGTTTGAACATAACATTGACATATATTGACTTAGCAATTATCAAATTGATAATATTCTTTGAGGAGGATATTTCATCGGTGGAGCATATTCATTGAAATGAAGAACTATAGTTATGTACATTATACTCTTTCTCCTTTAATCAGATTTTGTTCCATTATATAGTGTAAAATTTAAGTGGTGTGGCCTAAGAATGAGTGTTGTAAACATGTGGCCCACTTTACTTTAATAATCTTTCTATTATACCGTAGTTCTTTATATTTACCATGTTGATGGTGTTTTTCAGGCACTATAGTATTTAAGCAGCACGCCAGGGGTAGAAGGGTAATTCCCTTCTTAAGCATTAATACCGACCCGACCACAGGCAGACCGACCACATTCAAACCGAGCATAGCACGTATGGGAAAACAAGGCATTTTATCCCTACAAGATAAGATGATAAGTAATCCTACTTTCATGGGGTAAACTGATAAGTCAACATCCTAATTGGATAAAGGAAAGTAAAAGATAGTCTTGATTAGGAATCCTTATAGGAAAAGGGAATTGATTCAATTAGGAATCATTGTAAAGGGAAACCACCTCCAAATAGGAATTCTTGTACAAATTGGAATCTGATTTCTTCACCATTATAATATGAGGGTATAGTATGTGTAATGGGCATCAGAATCAATATCGATCTTCTTGTGATTAACTTTGTAAGGCACAAGGGGTAAGAGCTTCAGTAATAAAGAGAATATTTCAGTTTGTGGCCGTGGACGTAGGTCGGATAAAAATCCGCCGAACCACGTAAAATCTCCTTGTTTGATTGGTGCATTATCTACCTTCTGCTAAATTTGCTTTTGGTTTCCCTCACAACCAAACAAATTCACTATTGAAGGAAGATTACCTCGGAAGTAATATTCTCATATTGCCTCGAGTCCAAAATCCACCGTCAACAGTTGGCGCCGTCTGTGGGGAATTCGTAACAAAAAGCAGTTCATGAAAAGGACAATGGCAGAATGCGGAAATCACCAGTCACCGGGGAGTTCAACTGCAGACTGGATGAAGAAAATAAAAGAAAGGCAACGGATCCCAAAAATGTGAGTAAAACCTCTTATGTCATAGGCTGATATTTGATTATGCTTGTTTGTTATGGCCCACACAATGATTTTGTTGATATATGCTTTTTTCCGGCTCGGGTCTGCTCTTGTACCCCGAGACCGATGTTTCTTTCTTTCGGCTCGGTCTGCTCTTGTACCGCCGAGACCGATGTCTCTTTCCGGCTCGAGTCTGCTCTAGTACCGCCGAGACCGATGTCTGTTTCTGGCTCGGGTCTGCTCTAGTACCGCCGAGGCCGATGTCTATTTCCGGCTCGGGTCTGCTCTTGTACCGCCGAGGCCGATGACCATTTCCGGCTCGGGTCTGCTCTTGTACCGCCGAGATCGATGTCTCTTTCCGGCTCGGGTCTGCTCTAGTACTGCCGAGGCCGATGTCTATTTCCGGCTCGGGTCTGCTCTAGTACCGCCGAGGCCGATGGCTATTTCCGGCTCGGGTCTGCTCTAGTACCGCCGAGACCGATGCATATTTCGGCTCGGGTCTGCCTCTGTACCGCCGAGGCCGTGGATTATTCGGCTCGGGGCTGGATTTCGTTCCGCCGAGGCCACTCGATTATTCGGCTCGGGGCATGGATTTCATTCCGCCGAGGCTACTCGACTCAATGGATCCACGAGAAGCAAAACACGGGGAGGGTCTATGCCCCCGTGACATTTGCTTGCTCCAGTGACACCGGACATAAGGAGGAGTATGCCCTTAATGCCTCGGACACTCTTCTGATCCATTGGTCATTTGGATCCAATGGAGGAGCAGCACGGGGAGGCGTTGTGCCCCCGTGGCGTGCACCTGCCCCAGCGTTATAAGGAGGAGCCCTCACGCAAAATGCAGGCTCCACAGTGACCTGGCATACAGAGGATGTGCCCTTACCAATTTTAAAACGCTCTTTGATCCAAATCCTGGTTCGCCAGGACACTGAATTGAAAGATTCAGAATTGTGTTTTGGAGACCTCGGACAGGACGTTGTTCTGAGGTATCCGTGCTGTTGTTTATACTTTCTTGATTTTATTTTCCAAAAGTTTTGTTTTTTTTATTTTTTCGTCGGTCTGACAAGGGGACGCCCAAGTCAGATTCGATAGGACCTCAAAGGTGGATACACTTCCCCTCTGAATAAGTCCCAAGGATTAACCAGTGCTCGGGACTGGATTCGTTCCGCCGATACCACATGGTTAATCGGCTCGGGGCTGGACCGCGTTCCGTCGAGACCACATTATTATTCGGCTCGGGCTGGATTCGTTCCGCTGAGGCCACTTGGTTATTCGGCTCGGGGCTGGATTTCGTTCCGCCGAGGCCACTTAGTTATTCGACTCGGGGTCGGGTTACGTCCCACCGAGTCTACCTCTTCAGACTGGGGACGTAACATTCCCCCAAGTCCAAGTGTCTTTCTCAGCTCGGGGTCGGGGTACGTCCCACCGAGTCAGCCCTTCGGACTGAGGACGTAACATTCCCCCCCCAGGTCCAAGTGCCTCTCTTCATTTGGGGTCGGGTTACGTCCCACCGAGTCAGTCCTTCGGACTGGGGACGTAACATTCCCCCAGGTCCGAGCATCTCTCACAGCTCGAGACAGGATCACTTGCCACCGAGCACATCATCGTTAGCTCAAAGATATTACAGAGGATGAGTCATTTTTAGTTTGGACAACAAGAGGAACTTCATCTCCTGATTGGACGACCCAAGTAAGCAATTTGCTTTGAGTTGGAGAATCGTTCTGAATGAGATCAACATCTTCAATAACCGAGGATATGAAGATAGAAACAGAAGACTTGGTTGATGGCGAAGACAGTTTCTCTATGGTTCCTGGAGCGACCACCAGCAAGACGATCAGCACACCATCTTTATATAGTTCCCGGCACCAACTCGTATACTCGTTGGAACCGAGAACTAGGGGACATATGTTGATGGTGTTTTTCAGGCACTATAGTATTTAAGCAGCACGCCAGGGGTAGAAGGGTAATTCCCTTCTTAAGCATTAATGTCGACCCGACCACGTAAAGACCGACCACATTCAAGACCGACCACATGCAAACCAGGCATAACACATGCGGGAAAATAAGGCATTTTATCCCTACAAGATAAGATGATAAGTAATCCTACTTTCATGGGGTAAACTGATAAGTCAACATCCTAATTGGATAAAGGAAAGTAAAAGATAGTCTTGATTAGGAATCCTTATAGGAAAATGGAATTGATTCAATTAGGAATCATTGTAAAGGGAAACCACCTCCAAATAGGAATTCTTGTACAAATTGGAATCTGATTTCTTCACCATTATAAATATGAGGGTATAGTATGTGTAATGGGCATCAGAATCAATATCGATCTTCTTGTGATTAACTTTGTAAGGCACAAGGGGTAAGAGCTTCAGTAATAAAGAGAATATTTCAGTTTGTGGCCGTGGACGTAGGTCGGATAAAAATCCGCCGAACCACGTAAAATCTCCTTGTTTGATTGGTGCATTATCTACCTTCTGCTAAATTTGCTTTTGGTTTCCCTCACAACCAAACAAATTCACTATTGAAGGAGGATTACCTCGGAAGTAATATTCTCATATTGCCTCGAGTCCAAAATCCACCGTCAACATACCATAACCATTATCTATAAATAGAAATCAACTCATGTAAATTTATTATTCATTCAACTATTAAAATCTGCCAACTAATCAATATCAGCTAGAATTTATTTTTTTTTAATTATTATATTTTTTTTAATTATTTCAATCAATCAATAACATTCTTATCATTTTTTGAATTGTCCTTATTTCAAATTCCAAAATCATCCAACAAGACAAATATGGAAAAAATATGATCTTCCAAATGAAAAAATTTTAGTTTGCTTTCATGAAAGTAATGATGGTGAAGATGTCATATTTTACAAGGAAATGTGAAAACATCATCTTAATTGTTAGCGAATCTGCCCAGCAAACACTTCCAGCATTGCTATCTTGTTTGTTATTGTGGACAAATGACATACAAGTTTGTTATTGTGGACAAATGACATACAAGTGCCTTTTAAAAGAAATGAAGAATTTGTTTTCTTCCTAAATATCTTCCTTTAATATATATGTGTGTAAATTTTATTTTGTGTTTATTAGTAAATAATTTGTAAAAATAGTAAATTTTATTTCGCATTTATTAGTAAATATTCTGTACAAATAGTAGGATATGGAAAGAGCAAAGTGTTTCTTCTACAACTTTGTTATCACATTTTGGTTTTAATGCCATTATAAGTTACACAGGCTATCCAATGTTCTCCAAACTTTTAGACTAGACAGTTTTGATGATCATATTAGAGTGAATTTGATGATGATGATGATGATGATAAATAGATTGGGATTTTCATCTATTTGTTGTTTAAATCAATTATATTATTTATATACTGTGGCAACTAAGCACGAGGATTGCACTAGTTGCGGGATATAAAATTATTTTAAACAGTAAAAGATTTGATTTCATGAAGTTATTGATGTTGTATGGCCACAAAAAAATAAAATAAAAATAAAAAGAGAGATAGAGAGGGGAGGAGCGTTGATTCAAAGTCATTCAATAAAAAACAAATGTGGAAATTGCATTAACTTCTAAGAAGATTCATGCAAATGAAGCCACCGATGAGAAAAGGTGTCATAGTTTGAATGAAAATCGGAAAGAATTAAGCTTTTAAGAATATTCTAGATATTCTTCTTTTAAAATTAAGGAGAGGACCCCTTTTATTTAAGAATTATATTAGTATTATAGATCCTATAGAATCTAGATCTATCAATTGAAAATTTAAAACTTTTAGAATAGATAGTTTTGATGATAATAATACAGTGACTTTGATAACACAAAAATAAAATGGGGATATTTCGACATAATTTTTTGATACGGATTTAGACATCAAAATTTAGTCATTATTTAAGTAAATTTAATAATAAATACTCAAAATTAAAAATATAATCATCGTCAAAATATAATCATCATTAATTATTATTTTGACTTTAAGTATGTACTATTAGATTCGCTTAAACCAATAACAAAATGTTGATGTTAATATTTGTATCAAAGATTTATATTAAAATATCTCACCTAAAAAAAAATAAGAGAGATGCGAAGTGGCAATTATTAAATTGACTACTTGATTCAAAGTCATCTAATAAAATAAATATGGAAAGAATTTAAGAAAAAAATTAACAACTTTTGCGCTTAATTGATTTTTTGTTTAAAAAATAAACGAGAAAACCATAATCGTTTTGAAAATAGTGGAAGGAAGAGTTTTCTTGCAAAAGAATGATGGGCCGGGTTTTTCCTGGACCCGAACTCAAAAATGTATATAAACTCAGGTCTGGCCCGGCCCGGCCCATTGTCACTCCTAATAATTTATTTACTAAAGTTCTATTGATGTCAACTTTTGAGAAGATTGTACGTAACAGTGATATATGTAGACGTGGCAGATTATCAAATTGATAATATCCTTTGAGGAAATGATTTCATCGGTTGGAGTATATTCATCGAAGTGAAGAACGATAGTTAAATATACGTACATTATACTCTCTATTTTAAATCAGATTTTGTCCCTTTGGATTTACTAAAATTTTTTTAATGAAACGATATTATTCATTTCCATAGGTTAATTATATAGTTTGAAATTAAAATGGTAGGGCCTAAGGGAGAGTATTGTAAACGTGTGGCCCATTCTGCTTTTAGGGGTGTTCACGGGTTGGGTCGGGTTGGTTATGCAAGTCGGAAAGACTCGAAATCCGAAATTTGAAAGTATAAACCGCGCCGATCGGATCAAAAAATTATGGGTCGGATCGGGTTCAAATAATATGTAATATATATTTTTAATGATATAAATTTGTTAAATTAAAAGTGTAGCTCAAATGGAAATTTATTGGGTTAATATCCTAATGGTGATGGGTTCGTTCTCAGCTTCTGAAATTGGGAAATATATATTTTTTTTCATTGCATCAATTCTCTCAACATCTACTAGTTTATTGGAACATCAAGAACTGCAATGATCTGTGTTGTATTATGGAAAATGCCAACTTTTTTGGATGTTATGTCAATATGAATGGCAAAAAAAAAAAAGAGAGAGAGACTACAAATTCAGTAAACACAGGAGTGACAAAACTTTTTTGGATGTTTTAAATCGGGCTGGGCCAACCTCGATTTTCTTTACACTGAATCTATGATCCGATTCGATTCTACGGGTCGAGTCTGTTTTAATAGTCTTTTTCTATCATACATTGAGTCTTTATATTTACCATAATCACTATTATATAAATAGAAAGCAGCTCCTACAAGATTATTATCAATTTAATTAATAAAATCTGTAGTTTTATAAGATATTTTATCTCTAGTATTTTATAACACATATTTAATTTTTCAAATTAATCAATATCAAATAGAACTTTATTTTTAACACATACTATTTTTCCTTCAATCAGATGTCATTCCATTAGATTTATTAACAAGGTTTTGATGAGATAATATTATTCATATCCATAGGTTAAAACATATAATGTGAAATTAAAGTTGTAGGGTCCCAGGAAGAATATATAAACGTCTGGCTCACTTTATTTTAATAGTCTTTCTTTATACCATGATACTTTTGTATTTACCATAATCATTATCTATAAATAGAAAGCAACTTCTATAAATTTATTATTCATTCAATTAATAAAACTTACACTTTTATAAAGTATTTTATTCTCTGATATTTTATAACATGATTTTTCAAACTAATCAATATCAACTAGAACTTTATTTTTTTAATTATTATAATATTTCAATTATTCCAATCAATCAATATCATTTTTGTCAATTTATGGATTGTCCTGTCCTTATTTCAAATTTTAAAATCATCTAATAAAATAAATGTGGAAAAAGTATGATCTTTCAATTGAAGAAATTTTTAATTTCCTTTCATGAAAATGATGATAGTGAAGATGCCGAATTTTACAAGGAAAAGTAAAACTTCCTCTTAATTATGGCACCTTTTGTGGACAGACTACACACAAGCCCCTCTTAAAAGAAATGAAGAAATATATATATATTTGCAATTGAAGGAAGAGTATTTTGCAATAGAGTGACACGTCCTTTTGTAAAAGTGCTTTAAAAATGAGTCATTAATTTCATATGATATTATAAATAATTTAATTATTAATTAAAATTTATAAAAATATTTAATTTTAATTTTGGTTTAACTTTTTTGAAACCGATTAGTTTGATTCATTGATTTTGATCGATTTTTTTAGTACCCCAAATTTTTTAGAATTCAACTGGATCAGACTCACGATCAATTCTCGATCCGATCGATTCAACTTGTCATTCCGATCCAATTTTTTAAAACCATGCTTTGTAGTCCTTGCCTCCATTTATATTGGGAATATCCTTGTTGTATCGGCGATACACTTGACGGTGTGACTGTCAAGGAATAGGCCGATCCTAATTCATAAATGTGTCAGTCTCATCCCTTATTGTCATCTCTAATAATGTTACTTTTATATTTTTTTTTAATTTTTTTTTATATAAAACACCATTTTAGTAACTAGTCTAAAATCCTAAAATGTCGTCCAACTCAAGGCTGCCCCTAGCTAGTTTATTACTTTATCCTTTAATGTGGATTTTCCCCTACTCTCTTCAAGGTGAAGCTCACCTAGGCGTGGCTTTGTAGTCCACTTTTTGAAGACAAGTTCATGGAGGCGGTAAAAGAAAATTTATTAATCTTCAAGGTGAGGCTCACCTATGTAAATTTAGTTGTTATATTATAATTATATAAAATTATTTAAAGAGTAAAAGATTTGATTTCATGAAGCTAGTGATGTTGTATTGCCCACAAATAATAATAATAATAATAATAATAATAATAATAATAATAATAAAATAACAAGAAGAATAGAGATGAAAAGTGACACTCAATCAATCAATATCAACTAGAACTTTATATTTTATTTTTATTTTTAATTATTATTATGTTTTAATTATTTTAATATATTCTTGTCAATTTATAGATTGTCCTTATTTCAAATTTCAAAGTCTTCCATAAGGCAAATATGGAAAAAATATGATCTTCCAAATGAAAAAAAAATTTAGTTGCTTTCATGAAAATGATGATAGTTAAGATGCCATATTTTATAAGGAAATGTGAAAATATTGTTGTGAAATAACGATCACTCTTGGAGTGTTTTGAGGAAAAACCGAAATCAATATTATTACTACAAGAATAATATTCAAAGTTTACACCAAGAAACTTATAAAAAACCTCACACTCTCTATACACTTCTCACACACTCATTGGGATGGATTTTAATGGACTCAGAAGCACTCCTTTTATAGTTGGCAAACCGCGTGAACAGTGTCACGCGGTTTGCCAACTTGCACACACACACACAGCTTTGCTGACTTTAGCAACACGTCTATGTTGCTTTCTACTTTCGGTGGGCATGTGGGCATGCTGGACTCTTGATGGATTCTTCTTACAAGCTGTTTCCAACAAATCTCCCCCTCGGTGAAGATTTCCAAAATCTGAGCCGACCATCAATCACCCAAATCGGATCCAAAATGTATCCTTCCCTGGCTGCATCTGAATGACTGCCTACGTACCCTGAGTTGGGATCAAGCCAATCGTAATTCTATGTATCTGAAACAATCGTCATCTGACAAATATCCCGGTTATGTCTCTGCACAACTCTAGCTTGTCCTGATCATTGTTCCTTTGTGAAAAGGTCAGCTGTGTCTCTGCACAGCACACTTCACTGCATCTCTGTACAGTATTCTCCTGCTATGTCTCTGCATAGTACAATCCACTGTGTCTCTGCACAGTAATCTTCTGTTGTGTCTCTGCACAATTTGCTTCCATGTTTCTTCACTTCCTCAGTGCCTTCTTGCCTTTGGGAAACTCTCTGGCTCCCCCACATCAGTAAGCAGAATATATTCGGATCCCGGATATTTGGTTGATGGAATCTTGCCTCGTTCAGATCTTCTTGTCTGAGGTCCACTGGTTTCAGGAGGTCTATCATCATCCATCTCTGTGAATGATCTTGTAGCTTCTAGTGGAGTGGGTTGTGGCTCCCCCTGCTCAACACTTTCTTCTGTAATCTCTGATGGAACAGGCTGTGTCTCCCCCTGCTCAACATCTCTATCTGTCTCCTCTGGTTCTGCTTCTGGAATTTCCTCGTGCACCATATGTGGCTAATTGTGCTGGTGCTGGGTCTGGATTTCTGTTGGCACTGGAATTAGAAGACATTCTGGGCATTTCAATGTCTTCAATTGTTCGGTCTTCAAGAAACTCTACTTCCTGGCTTCTGATGACCATCTTTTCTTTCGGATCCCATAGTCTGTATCCAAATTCTTCATCTCCATGGCCTAGGAATATACATGGAGTTGTCCTTGCATCGAGCTTCTTCCTGAGCTCATTGGATACATGTACAACGGCTAAACAACCGAATACTCTAGGATGAGTGTAGGAGGGATTCTTACCAGACCACAATTTCTCCAGAATCTCCAGGTTCAACGGTTCAGATGGTGATCTGTTTATCAGGTAACAGGCAGCACGAACAGCTTCTCCCCAGAATGACTTTGGCAGCTTAGCCATATTGATCATTCCTCTGACTTTCTCCATAATGGTGCGATTCATTCTTGCAGCGACACCATTATGTTGTGGAATGTGTGGAACAGTTCTCTCATGTCGAATGCTATGTCTCATGCAGTAGGCTTCGAACTCCCTGGAACTGTACTCGTTTCCATCGTCTGTGCGAAGGCACTTCAGCTTCTTCCCTGTTTCATGCTCTACCATGGCGTGGAACAGCTTGAACTGATCTAGGACCTGATCCTTCGTCTTGAGGAAATACACCCAGATTTTCTGTGAAGCATCATCGATGAAAGTCAGAAAATACTTGTTACCTCCCAATGAATCAACCTCCAAGGGACCACAAACATCAGAGTGCACCAGACTGAGCAACTCTGATCTTCTCTCTGAAGAGAAATCAAATGAGACTCTGTGTTGCTTACCAATTGAGTAGTGGTTGCAAGGACCTCGTGCAGCATCCTTGGTAAGCTCATTCTTGTTCAGGGTAGACAACCCTCTCCCACTCATGTGTCTGAGTCTCCGGTTCCACAGATTTTGAGAAGCCTCTTTTTCAGCTACTTTGAGGCTGTCTGCACAAATCTTCACATGAGTCTTGTATAGTGCACCGCAAGCATGTCCTCGGGCGACAACCATGACACCTTTCGTCATTCTCCATGTGCCATTTCTGAAGTGATTTTCATAGCCCTGTTTGTCAAGAGCTATCCCCGAGAGTACATTCAGCCGAAGTTCTGGAACATGCAGGACATCTTTCAAGATCAATGTACACCCGACATTTGTCCGCAACTGAATATCACCTATTCCTACTATCTCAGAGGAACTGATATTTCCCATCTTCACTGCTCCAAAGTCTCCCGCTTTGTAGGTTGTGAAGTAATCTCTGTGAGGAGTGACGTGGTAGGATGCTGCAGTATCTACCACCCACTCAACATCTTGGGTTGCGTTGTGAAGGCATGTCTCTTCCTGTATGGAGCATATTGCTACATCTGCTTGGACAACGACCATTGTCTCTCCTTCGTCATTCTTCGGCTGGTGATTGCCATCTCTCTGTTCTCGTTGCAGTTTTCGGCAATTCTTCTTTAGGTGGCCTACAATGCCACAATGGTAGCACTTATAGGTAGGCTTCCTTTCATCTGAGGATCTACCTCTATTTGTGCTTCTGCCTCTCTCTCCGTCTCTTCCTTGATGTCTTCCTCGAGTCTTTGTGATGAAAGTTTCAGTCTGTTCTGAGCCAACATCTTTTCTCCTGGACTCCTCATTCGACAGGGCATCTTTTACCATAAGCATGGTAACTTTACCTCATGGAGCGGAATTGCTGAGAGTAACCACCAGTGTCTCCCAGCTATCAGGAAGGGAACTGAGCAGCAAGAGGGCTTGAACTTCATCTGCCAGTTGCATGTCTACTGCAGACAACTGATTCACCAGGCTCTGGAACTCGTTGGTGTGTTCTGCAATGGAAGTTCCACTCCGTAGCTTCAAATTCACCAATCGCCTCATTATTAAGGTCTTATTTCGAGCTGTCTTGGCCTGGAACATGTCTTCCAATTTCCTCCACATTTCATAAGCATCTGTGTCCTGTGCTACGTGGTGGAAGACATTGTGACTGATCCACTGCCTAATCTGACCCAAAGTTTTGTTGTTGAGTTTGTTCCAGTCATACTCCTTAACAGACTCTGGTTTCACTCCCTTAAACTCGATGACATCAAACAGATCTTTACAATGTAAAAAATCTATCATCCTAGGTCTCCAGCGGGAGTAATTAGTGGCAGCCAGTTTAATCATTGCACCAGAATGAGAATCCTCCATCTCCATTTTAAGTTTTAAATTTTAAAATGAGAATACCCTAAAATTGGGTCTGAATTTCACAAATCCGAGGTCACCGTTACGTCCGGAACGGTCGTAAATGGTGGGATAGACACTTTGTTGGTCTAAATCCGACACATGGACTGATTTGTAAATTCCTAAAAGTTTTGGGGCAAAACTGTAAATTTCAAAACTTCAGGGGGCTAAATGAAATTTATCATGCTGCTGACGTGACACTGACGTGGCGTTCTGACGTGGCAGATGACGTGGCGCTGACGTGGCAGATGACGTGGCTCTGACGTGGCAGATGACGTGGCGGCTGACGTGGCGGCTGACTAGGCGCTGACGTGGCGGCCACGCGGATCGTCTTCAACCTTCAGCCACACGCGCGGAGCGTGTCTGCGAGTGATGCGCGTGGAGAGGCTACTGCCTGGCGCGTGCGGCAGTTCTGGACGTCGGATCAGTCGCCGGAAAATACCATCGTGCTCGTCTCGACGTGAACTTGCTGATGGTACCCTCAAAATTGATTTTTGACAACTTTGCCGGAACTCGAATTTTTCGAACCAAGCTCCGGTCACCGGTTTTTCGATCCCAATGAAGAACCAAAGCTCCTGATACCACTTGTTGTGAAATAACGATCACTCTTGGGGTGTTTTGAGGAAAAACCGAAATCAATATTATTACTACAAGAATAATATTCAAAGTTTACACCAAGAAACTTATAAAAAACCTCACACTCTCTATACACTTCTCACACACTCATTGGGATGGATTTTAATGGACTCAGAAGCACTCCTTTTATAGTTGGCAAACCGCGTAAACAGTGTCACGCGGTTTGCCAACTTGCGCGCGCACACACACACAGCTTTGCTGACTTTAGCAACACGTCTATGTTGCTTTATACTTTCGGTGGGCATGTGGGCATGCCGGACTCTTGCTGGATTCTTCTTACAAGCTGTTTCCAACAAATATCATCTTTATATGCCCCCGATAACACTTCTATGATTGTTATCATGTTTGTTATTATGGACAGATGACATACAAGTGCCTTTTAAAAGAAATGAAGAATTTTATTTTTATTTTTTCCTAAATCTCTTAATATATATACATATATGGGTGTAAATTTTATCTTGTATTTATTAGTAAATATTCTGTAAAAATAGTATTTTTTTTTTTGTAAAATAGTAAAAAAAAAAAAAAAGTGGGGATATTTAAACATCAAAATCTATCCATTGATTTAAGCAAATTAAATAACAAAAACTCAAAATTAAATATATATGCATCATCAAAGAATATTCTTCATTAATACAATATTATTTTGAAGGTGAAGTTCATCTATTTGTGGCTCTATAGTCCACTTTTTGAAGACAAATTCAAGGAGACGATCAAAGAAAATTATTAATCGGATGACCTTTTTAATATGAATGATCTATGATTTTGAATGAGCGACTTGGATTTTCATTTATTTGTAGTTTAAATCAATTATATTATTCATATGTAAATTTAGATGTTATATTATTAATTATATAAAATTATTTTTAAATAGTAAAAGATTTGATTTCGTTTGAGCTAGTGATGTTGTATGGCCACAAAAAAATAAAAAATAAAAAATAAAAAATAAAAAATAAAAACAGAGAGAGGGGGAGGAGTTCAATTATTAGATTGGCGTTGATTCAAAGTCATTCAATAAAAAACAAATGTGGAAATTGCATTAACTTCCAAGATGATTTATGCAAATGAAGCCAATGATGTGAAAAGGTGTCATAGTTTGAATGAAAATTTTGATATATAGATTTGTATCAAATATTTATAATAAAATATCACACAATAACAATAATAATAATAATAATAATAATAATAATAATATAAACATGTGGCCCACTCTATTTTAATAGTTTTTCTATTATACCGTGATTCTTTATATTTAGCACTATCACTATTTATAAATAGAAAGCAACTCCTACAAGATTATTATTATTTCAATTAATAAAATCTACAGTTTTATACGGTATTTTATTCTCTAATATTTTATAACTTATACTTAATTTTTCAAACTAATCAATATCAAATAGAATTTTATTTATTTATTTTTACTTTTAATTATTATTATGTTTTAAATAATTCAATCAATTAATAGCATTTATGTTAATATGGATTGCCCTTATTTCAAATTTCAAAATCGTCCAATAAATCAAATGTGGAAAAAAATGACCTTCCAAATGAATTTTCTTTTTAATTTGCTATCATGAAAATGATGATTGTGAAGATGTCATATTTTGTAAGGAAAATGAAACATCCTCTTTTTTTTTTTTTTTTTTGAAAAGAAAGAATTTACTTTCATTAAAAACAATCAAATGTTTAACAATAGCTGAATGTCGGGGGGATAAGTTGTCCGCCAAACGACATGATTAAGACAATGAATAGCTCTATTCGCCAAAAGGTGAGCTACTACATTACACCCTCTAGGCACAAAATTGATAACTATCTGCTTATAAGTTCTAACAATTTCCAAGATTTCCTCAATTATCCAAGCTATCTCAAGACGACTCTCATGAATCTCGGAAACTAATTTAGACACCGCCAGTGAATCAGTTTCATCCTCTTAATTGCCAGCTAATATGCCCCAGTAAACACGTATATGATTGGTATTATGTTTGTTTTTGTGGACAGATGCCTTTTTAAAGAAAGGAAGAAATTTTTTTTTTTTTTTTTCAAATCTCATATAAATTTTATTTTGTATTGATTAGAAAATTTTGTGTAAAAATAGTAGGATATGGAAAGAGCAGCAAAGTGTTTCTTCAACAACTTTGTTACCGCATTTTGGTTTTAATGCAATTATAAGTTACACATGCTATATATCAATTGTTATCCAAATACTATTTTATTTGGACTACAGGTTATTAAGATTTTTTTATATACAAAATTTATCAGTCTATATCTAGTTATTATTATCATCATCAAACATTTCATTTATCAATTGTAAATTTAAAACTTTTAGACTAGGTAGTTTTGATGATCATATTAGAGTGAATTTAATCACAATTAAAAAAAAAAATTAGGGGATATTTTAATATAATTTTTTTGACACAAATCTAAACATCAAAATCTATCCATTGATTTGAACAAATTAAATGATAAATACTCAAATTAAAAAAAAAATTGAAAAAAAAAAGAAAAAAAAAACAAGTATCATAAAAATGTAGTCATCATTAAAAAAATATTATTTTGAATCTGATAATCTTAAATCAATAGCTAACATTTGACGTGTTAATTTTTATAAGAAAAGAGAAGGCCTTTAAAAAGAAATGAAGAACAAAGAATAAGAAAATGTGATGCATAAATTATTCTGAATTTATTTGGTGGATTTTTCCTCCTTATGGTATTGCTATTCTTTTGTCTAACAATAATAATTGTTTTCATAATTACCGGTTTCATTAACAATATGAATATTAAATCATTTAATTTTATATTAAATCCGTAACTTTTTCCACGAAAAGTTATTTCTCCAAATTTTTTTAAAAAAAATAAAATAAAAGGTTCCCGTAACTAAGGTCAAACAATATTTTATACCCACCACTCATTCATTCTCTCTGTCCTTTCAATTCTTGTAGGGTATTTTTTTTTTATTTCTACTTGCAATTAATATTATTTTGTCCCTAAGTTTTTAAATTAGCTTATTATAGGCAAGTTGCTTAATTTAATTATCTGCATGTAGCTTATATATACATGCTAACAAAAACACCTAAAGCACTGCACTAGCATTTAATTGCCATTGCTTTATTTTGATCAGAAAAGAGAAATAATTGAGAGAGAGAGAGAGCAAATTATGGGAAATCCTGAAGCAGCCTCTTCAGCTTACCAGCAGCAACCTCCTCAAGAATATGAACACACAGCCATTCATGGTGAAAACACTGCACCAACTTATGAACCTCCACCTCCACCTCCACCTCCACCACCGGGTTTTGAGCAGCAGCAGCCTGCACAATTTCCCCCACCACAACCTACCAGTCCTATGGGGCCCAATCACATGGTCTGGCAATTGTACCCGACCCAATGCAACAAAACAGTCAAATGTATCCAAATGGGCCGAGTGCTCAGCCCATGGCATACCCACCACAAGGCCCACAACCAACTCCGGCCCAGCCTGTGAGGTTCCCACCGCCAAGTCCTCAGGCAGTGCCGTTCCCTCAACCAAGCCAGCAAATGCGTCCGGTGTACCCTCAGACTACCGTACAACTACAAACAACACAAATGATGTATCCTCAGGCTACAACACAGATGCCTCCTACAGTAGGATACCAAGCTGCTCCGACTCCGACAATGCAATATCAGAATAATGGGCCTCAGGCCCAATATGGGATTCCAGTGCCAAGCCCTGGCCCAAAACAAATTAATAGTTGGAGTAGTGGGCTATTTGACTGCATGAATGACCCAATGAATGGTCATACTCTCCACCTTCTTCCAAAATTAATTAATTTTATTAAAAGAAAAATTATTATAGTTTAACTAAATGGTCTCGAAAATCTTTTATTTAACAAAATAATCTCACATACTTCCATGGTTTGGTTAAAAAGAGGGTTTTTTATATATGTTTTTAAAAAAGTAAGGGTAGTCAAATTTCAAATTGATATTTTAGCCTCTAATATTCCGAGATTCAAACGTTGGTGATCGGTTAATTAAATCTAAGCTATTCATCTTGTGAATAATTTGGTATCAAAACAAAATGAGAACCAAAATATTGATGTATATTTGTAACCATTTACAGCTATAGTAACGGCTTTCTTCCCATGCTTGACGTTCGGCCAGCTTGCAGAGATAGTGGATGAAGGCCACACATGTAAGTTATTGTATTTTTATTTTGCTTAATTTATAATAAATTTAATTTGGTTGAATTAATGATTTGATTAAATATAAATTGGTTGTGTAAAATTAGCTTGTGGGACAAGTGGAATACTATACGGTGGGGTTGGGTTTTGCATAGGGATGCCATGCATATTGTCATGCACCTACAGGACTAAGCTTAGGAACAAGTTTAGCCTCCCTGAAGCTCCGGCGCCGGATTGGATCACTCACTTTCTTTGTGAATGGTGTGCTCTTTGTCAAGAATACAGAGAGCTTCAATCCAGAGGCTGGGATCCTTCCATTGGTAAGTCACTATTACAAATCAAACCTCTGATGCGTTTTACTATCCTTTTAACCATTGACTATATATATATGATGATCAATAATTGAAAATTTGAAGTTATGGGTTTAGTAAGTTTGCATGAGATTGAACTGGAAGATAATACATATCTGGGTTTATTTTCCTGGTGTTGCAGGATGGCAAGGAAACCTAGCAAGGAATCAGAACATTAATATTCAGCAAGCCACGATGATGGCTCCAATGAATCAAAGGATGATGGGTTGAAGAAATTTCTTATTTAAGTTTGTGGGTTTTTGAGCTTTTCTTTTCTTTTTAATATAAGATTTCATTTTGTATTCATTTCTGCATTTTCCATTCTGAGCTGCCTCATCACGCATGGATTTGTAGGTTTCATATATTTGCGGTTATGGAGATGGTGTTATTTTTATCTTTTGGCTCCGGTATTTCATTTTGTATGGGCCAAATTTGGTCTAAGGGTACAATTATCTTATCACTTTAGGCCCGGCCCGATTTCTCCCAAATAGTATTTAGAGGCTAAGATTGGGCCAATGGTCCGATCCCCTATCAAGCCCGATCTAACAAATAACCAGATGAACTCTATTTAATCACATATATTATATCATTTTTCAGTAGACAAAGCACATGCACCCTCCACATGCAAAGATGCTCACCACCGAAAGTTTAACCATTTTTGCACGTTGTGAGGGCCGCTTCCATAATTTCAATTCATATTCCATCTGTAAAGTGACACCTATAAAAACTATATAAAGAAGCATAATTCGTAACTGAGGGGAGGCTTCTCAACTCTGATGAGGGCTTCTCAACTATGGTGGGAGCTTCTCAACTCTCTTCACTTCTCTCTACTAGCTTATGCTATCTGACACAAGCTCTCTGAGCCCCCCACTCTCACAGACACAATTCACCGCCCTCACGGCCACCCAGAGAGGTCAAGGTAACTTCAAACCTTGCTTTCATATTTTACATATTTACTGCTCAGTTCATACTACTGACTTGGGCGTCGGAGTGCCCCCGGCACCCACCACATCGGTGGGTAGTCTGCTCCCGCTCACTCTACCTTTGTCTTGCAGGATCGCTAATGCCCCAAACTTACAAATTCTGATTGTCGACCTCGTCCGAATTCCAGCATCCACAATTTGGCGCCCACCGTGGGGCCTTAGCGATTCATAGCAAGCAAAGACCCTTCCGTCTACAATCCTTACAAGCATAACTATCCATGACTACGAACAATGAACAGACACCAGACCCTGGCACAAATAGCCACTCTACAAAATAGTCACGATCAATGGAAGATGAAAATTGAGCCATATAAAACTCAAATACGAATTTCTAATAATATCTGGAACATAATTCTCTCTTCAGCCACTCAAAAGCGCGAGACTACAAGTCATCCCAACGATCTTATCATCCAATCTCCTAGAAGCATTCAACAATATTTCTCCAGCCGACCAATCACAACAAGTCACATCTTCCAAACAACATAAAATGCAGGAGTTCAAAGAGCAATTCTCTCAAGCCTACCTGGAGTCAGACTACCAATAAAAAAAAAGTCATATCCAAAAGTCATACAATAGATTCCAAACGTCAGCTAGATAAATACACTATATCATGTGCAAAAAAGGTCTAAACGGCCAGTGTCCATTCTATCCTCAATCCTTCCACGTGATTGAAGTCGGTATGCATACTGCCAATGAGATTTTTCCACTTGCAAATACTGCAAGTGAGGCTGGTCCTAATGGTTCATTCGACAAAACTAAATGCGCAACAATCACAAATATTCGCATGGGAATTTGCTAAGATAGTTCAAATGAAAAGCAATCCCACATACATGAAGCCCCAAGATGCCAGACCAATCCACAATCATGGAATACCTCTGCCACATTGCTAAAGAATAGCCCAAATAACCACCAACCCACAAAAACGAAAACAACTGGGCAGTCCATGAACAAACCCAGCTCGTATTAAAAACTCAGCAAACCAACTCAAAATCTGTAGCAACCAAATTAAAACAAGGCCCAGCCCATCACCAAAGCTAACGCAAGTAGCATGAAAAAGTCCAAACTTCCCGTAAAGTTTTATTTGTATCTTGGCCCAAAAGAGCCACAACAGCCGATGGAACCATTGCTCAACTCACGCCCGTCGTCCGAATTAAAACTGAAGGCAAAGACTCAATTGAGTGTAGTATGCCTAAGCCAAAATGCAAGTGACGAGTCCACTAATTAGAATCCCACATCGGTTACGAAACGACAAGCTAGAAGTTATACTGAACCTATCAAGCCTCACGTAGCTGAAAAATTGGGTTGAGAGCTCACTACCAAAAGCAATAACCCACACTACATCACATGAGAATGAGGAATGGACAACCTGATAAAGTTCGATGCAAAGACAAAGTCACATGAGATCCAACTTGATATAAGATGATTGGGTCCATTTGATACTACAAATGTGCTAATATGGGGAGACAATCAGACAAGAGCAAAGCTTGGTTTCTCTCGTGCCAACTGATTTTTTGTTGGTGGGGGAATGAGTCTTTTATGGCGTGGGCCTCCTGCTCATGGGCTTGGAAGGCTTGAGTGGGCTATTGGCGTTTGGGCTCCTTCCTTCACGTGGGTTATTCACATGGTGCGTGGCATCTTGCCTCATTTCGTCGCATGTGTTATGACAACTTTTGATCATGCGATTGGGTTGCATGTTACACCACGACAATAATGGCCAAGCTTTGTAAATTCAATTGATTGAACATACTTTTCAGCTCCCAGAGACATGGAAAGATTGTCATGCGACGAGGTGAATGGCCATCAATTTCAGGCTACATGGAAAATTCCAATCTCTCCAGACTACTTGGAATTATTGTCAACTCTTCCAGACTAAGTCAAAGGTTAGTCATCATCTCCATGCTACATTGATTTAATATTGCCAACTTCATACTACATAGGGAATATATTATCATGCCTAGTAGAATGAAGAATTCTCTTGGATCTCCTTTAGGTTCAATCGACCAACCTATTTCAGGTTAGGTAGTATAAAAAGTCTATTTGACTTCCATCAAAGTTTATTCCATTGTAGTATCAATAACCTTATTTAGGTCTTGTATAATTAGTAATGACCTTGATAGACATCCATCTCTTCCATACTACATATGAACATAATCATCTCCACTCTACGTATGGAGATTATCATCCACTCTAGACTACGTGTAAGGATTTCCTTAAACTCTAAGAAGCAATGGAAGAGCCCCATGAACCTTCATCAGGTTCATTCGACCGTAGTCTCATGACCTTCATCAGGTCATGTAGAATGAAAACTATTTTGGACATCCTTTCGGTCCAATCGTCCAACTTTCATCAGGACTAGTAGTATGAAGATTTTCTTAGACCATCAGGAATAATAGAATGACGATTCTAATAAAAGTTCATTAGGTTCATACGACAGTGTCTCATGGACATTTGTCAGGTCCATTCGACAATAGTCTCATGGTCAGGTAGAATGAAGATTCATTTGAACCTTCATCAGGTTCATTTGATCATTGTTTCATAGACCTTTATCGGGTTCATTCGACTGTAGTCTTCTGACCTTTACCAGGTTTGGTAGTGTGAAGATTCACATAGACCTTTATTATGTTCATTCGACCGTAGCTTCATGGACTTTCGTCAGGTCCATTCGATAAGTCCATTCGACAGTAGTCTCATGGATAGGTAGTGTGAAAATTCTTTCGGACCTTCATCAGGTCTAGTAGAGTGGTGATCCTCATAGACATTCATTGGGTTCATTCGAAAGTGTAACATGGACCTTTGTCAGGTCCATTCGACAATAGTCTCATTGTCAGGTAGAATGAAGATTCATTTGGACTTACATCAAGTTTATTTGACCATAGCTTTATGGATCTTCTTCAGGTCCATTAGACAACTCCATTCAACAGTAGTTTTATGGATAGGTAGTGTGAAAATTCTTTCGGACCTTCATCAGGTCTAG
Source organism: Zanthoxylum bungeanum (assembly GCA_019454045.1). Taxonomy (NCBI): domain Eukaryota; kingdom Viridiplantae; phylum Streptophyta; class Magnoliopsida; order Sapindales; family Rutaceae; genus Zanthoxylum; species Zanthoxylum bungeanum. The sequence goes on along the minus strand of SKCR01032992.1, from coordinate 29,167 downwards.
TAGAGTGGTGATCCTCCTAGACATTCATTAGGTTCATTAGAAAGTGTCACATGGACCTTTGTCAGGTCCATTCGACAATAGTCTCATTGTCAGGTAGAATGAAGATTCAGTTGGACTTGCATCGAGTTCATTCGACCATAGCTTCATGGACCTTCTTCAGGTCCATTGGACAACTCCATTCGACAGTAGTCTCAGGGATAAGTAGAGTGAAAATTCTTTTGGACCTTCATCAAGTCTAGTAGAGTGGTGATTCTCATAGACATTCGTTGAGTTCATTCGATCGTGTCTCATGGACCTTTGTCAGGTCCATTCTACAATAGTCTCATGGTCAGGTAGAATGAAGATTCAGTTGGACTTGCATCGAGTTCATTCGACCATAGCTTCATGGACCTTCTTCAGGTCCATTGGACAACTCCATTCGACAGTAGTCTCAGGGATAGGTAGAGTGAAAATTCTTTTGGACCTTCATCAGGTCTAGTAGAGTGGTGATTTTCATTCGACCGTGTCTCATGGACCTTTGTCAGGTCCATTCGAAAATAGTGTCATGGTCAGGTAGAATGAAGATTCAATTAGACATACATCAAGTTCATTCGACTGTATCTCATGGACATTTGTCAGGTCCATTCGATAATATTCTCATTGTCAGGTATAATGAAGATTCAGTTGGACTTACATCAAGTTCATTCGACCGCGTCTCATGGACCTTTGTCAGGTCCATTCGACAATGGTCTCATGGTCAGGTAGAATGAAGATTCAGTTGGACTTACATCAAGTTCATTCAACCATTTCTTCATGGACCTTCATCAGGTTCATTCAACCGTAGCTTCTTGGACCTTCGTCAACTCCATTCGACAAGTCCAGTCGACAGTAGTCCCATAAAAGAGAGAAAAGTAATGCCTTTCATCAAGTTCATTCAATTGTAGCATCATAGATCTTCTTCAGGTCTAATATAATGAGTAATGACTTATTGGAATTTCATCAAGTCCATTCGACGAGTCCAATCGACGGTAGTCTCATAGAAGAGTGATGAGTGATGACTTTTATCAAGTTCATTCCATTGTAGCATCCTAAACCTTCTTCAGGTCTAGTATAGTAAGTGATAACCTTGATTGACTTTTATCAAGTCCATACGACATGTTCATTCAACAGTAGTATGAAGATTGTCCTGACCTTCATCTGGTCAGACGAAATTGTAGATTCCCCTGGTCTTTTGACCCGTAGTATGAGGATTATCTTGACCTTCATCTGGTTCAGTCGACTGGGGACATCCCCCATTGGCTCATGTAGAGTCAAGTTGAAGACCTGACCTTTATCTGGTCAGACGACATTGTAGATTCCCCTGGTCTTTTGACCCATAATATGGGGAGTATCCTGACCTTTATCTGGTTCAGTCGACTGAGAACATCCCTCATTGGCTCATGTAGAGTCAAGTTGAAGACATGGCCTTCATCTGGTCAGAAAACATTGTAAACTCCTCTGGTCATTGACCAGTATTATGGAGATTGTCCTGACCTTCATCTGGTCAGACGACATTGTAGATTCCCCTGGTCTTTTGACCCGTAGTATGTGGATTATCCTGACCTTCATCTGGTTCAGTCGATTGGGGACATCCCGCATTGGCTCATGTAGAGTCAAGTTGAAGACCTGACCTTTATCTGGTCAGACGACATTGTAGATTCTCCCGGTCTTTTGACCCATAGTATGGGGATCATCCTGACCTTCATTTGGTTCAGTCGACTGGGGACATCCCTCATGGCTCATGACGAGTCAAGTTCAGCACATGACCTTCATCTGGTCTAGAAAAATTTGAAAAAACTCCACTGGTCCTTGACCAGTAGTATGGAGATTGTCGTGACCTTCATCTGGTCAGACGACATTATAGATTCCCCTGGTCTTTTGACCCGTAGTATGGGGATCATCCTGACTTTCATCTGGTTCAGTCGACTGGGGACTGTTAGACAGTAATGACCCATAGCGTCACTATTTTGTAAATGATATTGTATTATTGTACAAAATTAACTATGTAGTAATGAAATTGCCTTTTACCGTTTTGTAATTTATTTACTTTGATATATAAATGGTAAAAGTCCCTATGATTAGTTCCGGATTGTGATGATATGAGACGGTATCAATCCGTAAAGGTTTAATCATTAAATATCCCTAGTCGTAGTAGTATTATCGAGATTGGACATCGATAATGCGGAATAGACTAGTACTGCACTCGTGCATGTTGTGAGGGCACAACGGCATAGTTCTCATATATTTAAGTATAGGATACTTATGCAAGTGCGGTAGGAGGTTGTGTTTTACCGATGGTACGGAAAACAGCTTCGCTCTGGATAGACCCCGCGGAGTCCCATTGGTAGTATGTCTGCGTGTCTATGGGAGTCCGCTTCAGGGTAGGTGCATATGATCTTAACCTGAGATTTGCATCGCTAGTACTTACGACAATCGGTAAAATTTAGTTTTGGTGGTCCAGGGCTTTAACGGGTTCTGTGTACACCTCTTCTGGGTTTATCGAGAATCGTAGTGTACTGGGTGTGATGTCAAGATGGAAGTATCACTTCAGACATATGGAGATGATGATCGCGAGGGATACAGAACTAGTACTCTATAATGGTTGCAACCATCGGGATAATATGACTAGGTCAGGATTATCCGATTCAAAGAGACTGGTTGCTTGATGTCCGATATGTGTATCGTACGGGGCAGACACATCTCCAGCCCCAGCCTTACATGTGATCATCAGATACTGGTTCGATATACACTATACTACGGTATACTACGCCTGTTATAGATCTAATATTCCAGTAAGAATATTTCTAGAGAATTGGGTAGACATGGCGTTTTGCTAGAGGCTAACCTTGTCTTGTAAATCGGTAAAAACGTAGTACTTGGTACGTACGTGTTCGGATAGTTCGACAACCGGATTTACTGCCAACATATCTAGAGGTCTCTTGGGTCGCTTCCCGAAGATTCACCAATGACGTATGATTCAAACTCGATTAATCTTGGATTAATTACGGAGAGACTTTATCTTGGATAAAGTACTAAATAAAGAGAGAGAACGATTAATTTAGAATTAATCGTAAAATTATTATATTCGATATAATAATCGGAATTCGATTTCGACGCGAAATTAAAATTAGATTTTAATTCGGGCAAACGAGTTATTTAGAATTAATTCGTTAGCGACGTAAATAATAATTTCGCTAGGCGCAATTATTTATTTAAATTCGATTTAATTAACGTCGCGACGTAAGCTCGGTATTTCGGAAATATCGGACCCGAACGCGTGAGTGCACGTGGGCCCACTTTCATTTGGAAACGTGTGGGGCCCACATGACACATGTCATTATTTGCATTATTTAATGATTGATGTATTGCATGAAGATAGTGTACAAAGCACTCAAGGGTATTGCATGGAAATTGAGTGTTAGACACTCTAAGCTTTGCATGGTTTGTGTCATAAATATATTATTATTTAATAATTATTATGACATAAATATAAATTGATTTTTGAGATAAAAATCATATCTTCTTCCCCTCTCAAATTACCGAAAACAGTAAGCTCTAAAAGCTCTCTCCAATTCTTCATTTGTTTTGTGGCAAGACAAGAAGAAAGTGTACTTGTTTGGAACTCTAATACACAACTTTGGCTAGCAACATCAAGGGATCATACAAGGTGTTATGGGAAACTCATCTTAGAGCTTGGAAGGATCAATTAAAGCTTGGAGCTTCTCTTTACTGCTTGGCCGAATCCTCCACTGCACAAAGGAGCAAGATTTTTTCATCATTGCATCCACATTCCGTTTTTGTGAGTATTGTTTCCGCCATACTTCAATATAGTTCATTCTTATATATATTTTGCTTGTTTTTGATCTTGGGACATGGATATTAGATTTCCAACAATGGTATCATTGAGCTTAAAAATGCATGCAAATATATTAGGATGTTATTTGGGGAAAATTGTTTGAAGCATGATTTGATGAGTTTGCTTGATTAAATATGCTTAGATGTATGTTAAATGGATTATACATCATCAATTTCATGGAAAATAAATTGGATTAATTTTTCCAACCCAAAGAGGCTTGGCCGAATACATGCAAGCATGTGGACTAGATGATTTTTTAATTTTAAGACATTGGATGACTTGAAATAATATGGAGATGATCATTTGTAACTTGATTGGATTGAAAACGAAATCGGAACCATATAATCACCTTGGCCGAATGCTTGATGAAGATTAGGGACTTGATTTTTTGATTAAATAATGTTGGACATGTATTTAAGATAAAAATATGATTAATAGATTAATTTGATATTTTGGGAATATTGATTTAAAGGATTAATCATGAAAATACACTTTAATTAATTAAGTTATAAAATTGGAATTTTAAAATTTAGTTAATTGGGCTTAAATTGGAATTGGGCCTAAAACTATTATATTTGGTCATAAATGGGCTTGGTTGGGCCAAGTAGATTTGGACCATTTGGATTGGATCCAAAATGGGCCTAAATCACACCATTTAAGTCCAAATGTAATAAATGGGCTTTTATGTTTAATTGGGCCTTATGGGCTTGATATTGATTTTATGGCAAATGAGGGTGATTCCTTATTGGGCTTGGAAATTGGGTTTGACCCACATTGACCAAGGCCCAAGCCTAATGAAATCAATAGAAAGCCCATCGGACTTTAATTAAACGGACATTAGATGTTAGTTGGGCTTTGAGACCCAATAGTAACTAGATTTGGAATCTAAGTTATAAAAGCACAATAAAAGTGTAATATTTAATTTAGAATTAAATAATAGGATTAGTATTGAATACGACTTAAATTGGATTTAACGAGTAGTTCGATATAATTCGTGAATTCATACCATATGTATTTATTCTCAAAACGAGTTGGACTCGCGCAAATGCAAACAATTGTTTGAACATTGTATTGTCACCTAATTAAAGACTAATTAATTGGATTTGATTGGTTGTATAACATGCCTTGAATGAATGAATGAATGTGGATGTGTTGTATGAATAGTGTATATCGGATGGATATTAGAAGGGAAGGGTAATTTTAGAAATTATTGTAAATTTGGAATTTATAAATTGGACCTGCGTGTCCAGCCTTATCTCTTTATCTCTTTGTATTCTCTTCTCACCTAATTCCCCTCAATGTAAATGAGGTTTCTCTTATTGTATTATGTAATTGGGTAGAAGTAGAATAGTGCTAGCGGGGAGAGGAAAGGAGTGATTTGTTCTAGGAACAAGTTGTTTATATATCCATCCGCATATCACTATTACTTTACTTTACGCGCTTTATGATGTTTTAGAAGCATGCTTAAGGGTGTATGATGATGAGACCTAACAAAGATAAATTAATTGGTTGCCAATTACGCGAAAAATCCCTCAAACAATATTAAGCGATTTTCCTTCCGTTGAATGATTCTTTCTCAAGATCCGAAATTGGCATTGGTTTGTTGGCCAAAGTCAAGACCTTTGTCAATTGAGGATGTGTTTGAATCATGAGAGTTTTGTTCCACATCGGTGTCCTGTCCAAGTTGTGATTTGTTGGCCAAAGTCAAGATCACTTCTTGTCCATCGACATTGATTACGAAACTTTCCTTGTCAATGGGTCCCGCTTAACTGGAATCATTAGGTTTGTTGTGCCAAAGCCAAGGCTTAGTTGATTCAGAGGAAATGGTTAGGAAAATGTATTGGATACATTGACGTATGTATTAGATATATATGTTTCGGACTTGGATGTCCACCTACCGGATCTAGGAATTGGATGGGATCCAATTGATCTTCGAGATCTACCTAGTTAAATATCATACAACTTGTTGGCCAAAGTCAAGGTTGTGTGTTATTTAACGGGATCCTAGCCCACTAGGAAATTGGATTTCCCGAGTACTCAACAGAGGGTTAGAGACTTGTAGAAAATAGTGGGAGGCTAGTATTGAGTTTGCAATTTCATTCAGATACTTAGCTTTACGCGCTTACAAAATTTATTTCGTCAATTTTTAACATTAGTTGGACTAATAAAATGTTATTTTTCTTGTAACAGTTTGACTGTACCCATTTTATCGTTAACTAGATAGTTGGACTATCGTAGTTAAGATGGCTAGCAAGGTAAATGTCCGTGACATCATCATGGGTGACAATGTCTTTAAGGGGACAAACTTTGCTGATTGGGAAATGAACCTAAGGATAGTCCTTGGGGCGGAGAGGATACTGTATACGATTCAGAGACCTCTCGGGCCTAAGCCCACTGAGCCACTTGAGCTGGAGTTATGGAAAACTCACAGTGATGATTGTGACACGGCTCAGTCGATCATGCTTGCTTCAATGACTCAACACTTTCGTCGCCAAAATAGGGACTTGGATCCTTATAATATGATGGCAAGATTGCAAGATCTTCACCGCACTAATAAGCGGATGGCGAGGTACGAGTTGGTGAAGAGAATCTTTCGCACCCGTATGACTGATGGTAGTTCTGTTGAGGTCCATGGGACTCAAATGATAGCCGATATTGATGAACTGGCTAATATGGGTATAGTCTTGGAGTCTGAGCTGGCTATAGATGTACTTCTACAGTCACTACCCGATACTTGGAAACAGATTGTCATCAACTACAAACTGATGAATTCGGATGACACTCTTGGAGAGTTGTTGTCAATTCTCAAGGAGTCAGAGAAAGAACTTCTGAAAGGCAACAAGCGCGAGGCGCACTTTGCAACAACATCTCAAACGCCGAAAGCTGGGCTCAAGGCAACTGGGGGTGTTAAGAAGAAGAAGCATAAGAACAAAGGCAAGGCCAAGTCAACAAAGGCTTCTGGGAAGCCAAGGGACAAGTCTCAAGATGTTTGCCTGAAATGCGGCAAGAGAGGTCACTGGAAGCGTGACTGCCGCATGAACAAGGGACATAAGGAGGACATACAGGCGGGCAAGGCTCCGGCCTCAGGTATGTTTGTTATTGAGATAAATATGACTACTTCTAGTCTTAATAAAAATTGGATTTTTGATTCTGGCTGTGGTTCTCATATTTGTACTGATGTGCAGGATCTGCATGATAGCAGGAGACTGGCTTCGGGGGAGGTAGATCTACGAGTTGGAAATGGAACTTCTGTTGCTGTTTTGGCCGTAGGCACTTTTGTTTTGGAACTGCCCTCGGGGCATGTACTTAAACTTTTGACTGTTATTTTGTTCCTAGTTTAACTAAGAATATTATTTCTGTATCTTTGTTAACCCAGTGGGTACACTTTTGTATTTAAAAACACCAGGTGTTATTTATATATGAATGATGCAGAAATTTGCAGTGCTGATGCAAATAATGGTCTTTATATTTTGAATATAAATGAATCTCCAAAATGTAAAATAACAAACAAAAGGCTCAAAATGAGTAATCCAAAGAAGAAACTTATTTGTGGCATTGTCGTCTGGGACACATCAACAAGACTCGCATATCCACACTTTCGAAGAGTGGGTACTTGGACGGATTTGATCCAAATTCATATGACGTCTGCGAATCTTGTTTATTAGGCAAAATGCCTAAATCACCTTTTAGTGGTAAAGGTGAACGCGCCACTGAACTGTTAGCCCTCGTTCATAGTGACGTTTGTGGGCCCATGTCTAGCCAGGCTAGAGGTGGATATCGATACTTCGTAACCTTTACGGATGATGCATCACGTTATGGTTATGTGTATCTAATGATGCACAAGTCGGAAACTTTTGAGAAATTCAAAGAGTTTCGACACGAAGTTGAAAAACAAACAGGCAAGAGTATTAAAACATTACGGTCGGACCGTGGTGGCGAATACTTAAGTAATGAGTTTCAAGATTACTTGAAAGAATATGGTATTCTTTCACAATGGACTCCTCCTGGAACACCACAATTAAATGGTGTGTCTGAACGGAGAAACCGTACCTTGCTTGACATGGTAAGGTCGATGATGAGTCGCACTGAGCTACCTATATCCTTCTGGGGACATGCATTAGAAAGTGCAATTCTTATTTTGAATAGGGTTCCGTCAAAGTCTGTTGAACAGACTCCGTATGAGATATGGACAGGAAAGAAACCAGGTTTCTCATTCCTGAAGATTTGGGGTTGCTGGGCATACGTCAAACGTTTGGAAGGTACCAAACTTGAACCCAAATCAGATAAATGCCTATTTGTTGGATATCCTAAGGAAACCAAAGGATATTACTTCTATAACCCAAAAGAGAACAAAGTATTTGTTGCTCTACATGCGGTTTTCCTTGAGAAGGAATTCCTAAATGCAGTGTTTAGTGGGAGGAAAGTAGAACTCGATGAAAGTCGTAGTGATACTGTTCCTGGCAATGAATCAAGAACGGAACATGAACAGTCCATCCAGGATGAGACTGAACCACAATCTTCAATTACACAAGGACTACGTAGGTCGGAGAGAGTCAGGGTAATACCTGAGAGGTATGGATTCCTGATCTCACCTCATGTAGATATTAATCTTATTGAGGATACTGAACCGGCTACGTATGAGGAAGCGATACAGGGTATCGAATCCACTTTATGGCAAGAGGCCATGAAGGCCGAAATGGATTCCATGTATACCAACCAAGTTTGGACACTGGTTGATGCACCAGAAGGCGTAAAGCCTATTGGATGCAAATGGGTCTTCAAGAAGAAGACAGACATGGATGGCAACGTTCAAACGTACAAAGCTAGGCTTGTAGCGAAGGGGTATCGTCAACAACTTGGAGTTGATTATGACGAAACTTTCTCACCCGTTGCCATGATTAAATCCATTCGGATAATGCTTGCAATAGCTGCATATTACGATTACGAAATATGGCAGATGGACGTTAAAACCGCTTTCCTTAACGGAAACCTGTTGGAGGATGTTTATATGCAACAACCTGACGGTTTTATCGCACCAAGACTTGCAAACAAGGTTTGTAAGTTAAATCGGTCCATTTATGGACTGAAGCAAGCATCGAGGTCATGGAACCAACGTTTTGATGAGGTCATAAAAGAATATGATTTCATTCAAAACGTAGATGATCCTTGTGTATATAAGAAGGTTAGTGGGAGTGCACTGACTTTTATTGTCCTTTATGTCGACGATGTATTGCTTATAGGCAATGACATTCCCATGTTAACGTCGGTGAAAGCTTGGCTTTCATTGAAATTCTCCATGAAAGATCTGGGAGAAGCAGCTTTTATTCTAGGAATAAAGATCTACCGGGATAGATCTAGAAGGCTACTTGGACTCTCCCAGAGTACATATATTGATAAAGTGTTGAAGAGATTCAACATGGATCAGTCCAAGAGGGGACTGTTGCCAACATCACATGGCGTCTTTCTATCTAGGGACATGTGTCCTAAAACACAAGATGAGAGAGACAACATGAGTCGGACTCCGTTCGCCTCGGCAGTCGGATCGATCATGTATGCCATGATATGTACACGACCTGATGTGTCCTATGCTTTGAGCATGTGCAGTCGATATCAGGCCGATCCAGGACAGGATCACTGGATGGCGGTTAAGAATATCCTTAGGTATCTTAAAAGAACTAAGGATGTTTTCTTAATCTATGGAGATGGAGAACTTGAGGTATCTGGGTATACCGATGCAAGTTTCCAAACCGACAGAGACGACTTTAAGTCGCAAACCGGGTACATATTTTGCTTGAATAACGGAGCAGTGAGCTGGAAATCTTCCAAGCAAGATACTGTTGCCGATTCAACAACTGAAGCGGAGTACATTGCAGCAGCTGAAGCAGCAAAAGAGGCAGTTTGGATCCGTAAATTCCTAATTGGATTAGGAGTAGTTCCGTTAGCAGCTGAGCCCGTTCCATTGTATTGTGACAATAGCGGGGCTATAGCACAGGCTAAGGAACCAAGGTCTCATCAACGATCCAAACATGTTCTTCGACGATTCCATCTGATTCGAGAGATCATACATCGTGGCGATGTGAAGATCGAGAAGATCGCATCAGAGGATAATATTGCAGATCCGCTGACGAAGGCTATTCCTCGGGAAAAGTTTGAGCGACATGTACATAGTTCAGGTATTAGATGCTTGAGTGACTGGCTATAGGCCAAGTGGGAGATTGTTAGACAGTAATGACCCATAGCGTCACTATTTTGTAAATGATATTGTATTATTGTACAAAATTAACTATGTAGTAATGAAATTGCCTTTTACCGTTTTGTAATTTATTTACTTTGATATATAAATGGTAAAAGTCCCTATGATTAGTTCCGGATTGTGATGATATGAGACAGTATCAATCCATAAAGGTTTAATCATTAAATATCCCTAGTCGTAGTATTATCGAGATTGGACATCGATAATGCGGAATAGACTAGTACTGCACTTGTGCATGTTGTGAGGGCACAACGGCATAGTTCTCATATATTTAAGTATTGGATACTTATGCAAGTGCGGTAGGAGGTTGTGTTTTACCGATGGTACGGAAAACAGCTTCGCTCTGGATAGACCCCGCGGAGTCCCATTGGTAGTATGTCTGCGTGTCTATGGGAGTCCGCTTCAGGGTAGGTGCATATGATCTTAACCTGAGATTTGCATCGCTAGTACTTACGACAATCGGTAAAATTTTTTTGGTGGTCCAGGGCTTTAACGGGTTCTGTGTACACCTCTTCTGGGTTTATCGAGAATCGTAGTGTACTGGGTGTGATGTCAAGATGGAAGTATCACTTCAGACATATGGAGATGATGATCGCGAGGGATACAGAACTAGTACTCTATAATGGTTGCAACCATCGGGATAATATGACTAGGTCAGGATTATCCGATTCAAAGAGACTGGTTGCTTGATGTCCGATATGTGTATCGTACGGGGCAGACACATCTCCAGCCCCAGGCCTTACATGTGATCATCCGATACTGGTTCGATATACACTATACTACGGTATACTACGCCTGTTATAGATCTAATATTCCAGTAAGAATATTTCTAGAGAATTGGGTAGGCATGGCGTTTTGCTAGAAGCTAACCTTGTCTTGTAAATCGGTAAAAACGTAGTACTTGGTACGTACGTGTTCGGATAGTTCGACAACCGGATTTACTGCCAACATATCTAGAGGTCTCTTGGGTCGCTTCCCGAAGATTCACCAATGACGTATGATTCAAACTCGATTAATCTTGGATTAATTACGGAGAGACTTTATCTTGGATAAAGTACTAAATAAAGAGAGAGAACGATTAATTTAGAATTAATCGTAAAATTATTATATTCGATATAATAATCGGAATTCGATTTCGACGCGAAATTAAAATTAGATTTTAATTCGGGCAAACGAGTTAATTTAGAATTAATTCGTTAGCGACGTAAATAATAATTTCGCTAGGCGCAATTATTTATTTAAATTCGATTTAATTAACGTCGCGACGTAAGTTCGGTATTTCGGAAATATCGGATCCGAACGCGTGAGTGCACGTGGGCCCACTTTCATTTGGAAACGTGTGGGGCCCACATGACACATGTCATTATTTGCATTATTTAATTGATTGATGTATTGCATGAAGATAGTGTACAAAGCACTCAAGGGTATTGCATGGAAATTGAGTGTTAGACACTCTAAGCCTTTGCATGGTTTTGTCATAAATATATTATTATTTAATAATTATTATGACATAAATATAAATTGATTTTTGAGACAAAAATCATATCTCTCTTCCTCTCTCAAATTACCGAAAACAGTAAGCTCTAAACTCTCTCCAATTCTTCATTTGTTTTGTGGCAAGACAAGAAGAAAGTGTACTTGTTTGGAACTCTAATACACAACTTGGCTAGCAACATCAAGGGATCATACAAGGTGTTATGGGAAACTCATCTTAGAGCTTGGAAGGATCAATTAAAGCTTGGAGCTTCTCTTTACTACTTGGCCGAATCCTCCACTGCACAAAGGAGCAAGATTTGTTTCATCAATTGCATCCACAGTCTCCGTTTTGTGAGTATTGTTTCCGCCATACTTCAATATAGTTCATTCTTATATATATTTTGCTTGTTTTTGATCTTGGGACATGGATATTAGATTTCCAACAGGGACATCCCTAATGGCTCATGACGAGTCTACGTAGTCAAGTCAGCATATGACCTTCATCTGGTCTAGAAAAATTTGAAAAAACTCCCGGTCCTTGACCAGTAGTATGAAGATTGTCGTGACTTCATCTGGTCAGACGACATTATAGATTTCCTCTGGTCTTTTGACCCGTAATATGGGGAGTATCCTGACCTTCATCTGGTTCAGTCGACTGAGGAAATCCCCCATTGGCTAATGTAGAGTCAAGTTGAAGACCTGACCTTCATCTGGTCAGACAACATTTAGACTCTCCTGGTCCATGACCAGTAGTATAGAGATTATCCTGAACCTTCATCTGGTTAAGTCAACCAGAGACATCCCCCATGGACTCATGTAGAGTCAAGTTTAACAAGTAACATTCATCTGGTCTAGAAAAAATTGAAGACTCATATGATCATTGACCAGTGGTATGGAGATTTTCCTGAACTTTCATCTGGTTCAGTCGACCAGGGACATCACCCATGGCTAAATGCCAAGCCAAGTTGAAGACTTGGACTACTCTTAGTCCAAAAGACATTGAATTCTCCATGTCGTATGTAACATGAACTATGAATTCTTAACAGATACTCTTACATCTTGTTTCGTTCGACACATATAAAATACTGTCTAAATCAAGAACTTCTTGACTTAGAGAGTATGGGAAAAACTGTATGGGCCAAATTGGTCGAATGGTACAATTATCTTATCACTTTAGGCCCGGCCCGATTTCTCCCAAATAGTATTTAGAGGCCAAGATTGGGCCAATGGTCTGATCCCCTATCAAGCCCGATCTAACAGATAACCAGATAAACTCTATTTAATCACATATATTGTACGGGCCAAAATTGGGCCGATGGCCAAACCGTCTTTCACCTCAAACCCAACAGTATACAAGGCCCGAAAGTAAAGACCAGACCCAAAGAATTCTGTATTATTGGATTACAATTGAGCCATAAGCTTAAGGACAAAACCTCTTAATTATATCAACCACTTTTCCCCACTTTGCCTAACACAAGGCATATTCTCACATGCTCAAACTTTTATCAAATGTTTGGGCACGTTGTGGGACTTATGCCAGCTGCCAAAGACGATCATTTTCATCTATAAATAGCAACACAATTTAAGAAACGAATAAGGAGGAAGCGGGACTTCTTTCTTACAAGTCTCTGCTCTCTGAAACTAGCTCTCTCAGAGTACTACATCCCCTTATACACTTATCACCGCCCTCACGGCTACCAAAAGCGTTTAAGGTAACATCAAACCTTGCTTTCATATTTTACATATTTACTGCTCATTTCATATTATTGACTTGAGCGTCGGAGTGCCCCGGCACCCACCACACCGGTGGGCAGTCTGCTCTCGCTCATTCTACATTTGTCTTGCAAGATCACTAATGCCCCCAACCTACAAATTCTGATTGTGGACCTCGGCCAAATTCCAGCGTCCACAATTTGGCGCCCACCGTGGGGCCTTAGCGATTCATAGCAAGCAAAGACCACTCAGTTTACAATCCTTACAAACAGACACCAGATCTTGTGGTGGCATAATCAGTCACTCTACAAAACAGTTACGATCAATGGAAGATGAAAATTGATCCATGTAAAACTCCTGTGCTAATTTCCAATAGTATCTGGAATATAATTCATTCTTCGGCCACTCAAAGGCGTGAGGCTACAACTCTTTTCAACTATCTTATCAACCCAATTTCTTGGAAGCATTCAAGAATATGGAAGTGAGAATCCACCATCAGACGACTATCCATTTAATCAATAAAGAAGCCATCATATTTCTCCAGCTGACCAATCACGGCAAGTCACATCTTCCATGTGAAAGGAAATGTTGGAGTAATTTTCTCTAGTCTACCTACAGTCGAACTATCAATAAGGAAAAGCTGAGTCTGGATAACATCAACACTTTTTCCTTATAAAGTATCAACTCCATACTACATGGATGGATTTTCACTACCTCAGGACAACATAGGAAAATTATCATTGATGGAATGTCATCCATTTCAGCCGACGTGAAAGATGACATGAGTGGATAATTATTTTCTTCAGACGACATGGATAAATCTTAATCTTCTTCATACGACATGAAATTTGTGTCGTCTACTTCAGACAATGCTAATATGATAGTCATCCCATTCAGAGGACGTGGAAGGATTGCCATCTCCTTCTGTCTACATGAAAAATTCTTCATCTCCTCCAGACTACGTGAAAAGTTTGTTTTCTTATCCAGTCTACATGAAATGATTTTCATCTATTCTTAATATGAAATGTATGGATACCATTAACTTCAGACTACATAGGAAATCATTCATCATGACTAGTGTACGGGCCAAATTTGGACCCGAGGGTAAAAACATATTTTCACATCAAACCCATAAAACCTAACATTATTGAATATAAATCATGCCACATGCTTACGGATAATTGATCAACCACTCTTCCCTCATATTGTCTAGCGTAAAGCATAATTTCACATGCAAATATTCTTCCAGCGTCCACAATTTGAATCCAAGACATGTTGTGGGCTCCCTTGCCAGAAATGTCAGCACATTGAAGATCCCACCATCACGTGTACAACTTATATCTCCAACCGTAAAGTGACTTCCTTCAATCTATAAAATGGAAGGGTTTCTGAACTCTAGGGAGGGGGGACTTCTCCCTCACGAGCTTGGCTCTGGGACACAAGCTCTCTGAACCCTCTATCTCTTTAAACATTTTCTATTGCCCTCACGGCCATCAATGAAGTCAAGTGAGCAAACATAAAATCATGTGACCACAAAGTTGGCCATTCTCCAAGAACGATTACGCACCTCAGAAGAGGAGAATCAAGCTACGCGAACTCCAAAACAACCCCCAGAAACAATTGGAACACATCTCCTCAACTTCCCAATCATATTATCCAGGTACGACTTCCATATTTTAAAAATGTTTCAGTCGACATTAGTTAGACATGAGATTTGTTAAGGACGTTTCATTTGATGTTAGGGCATAGTTTGAGACTTGTAGTATATGTCACAATTGACATTACTAGATATAGCTTATCACCTACTAAAAATCACAATCGATACTCCACATATAAGGCATGACACTTGTAAGGATGAAGAAGACCTAGCTAAATTTTGAAGATTCCATTCGACACAACTAGGAAGAGGTATTAACTAGAGGCTAAGGTTCCAGTAAACACGACATGAAATGAGGGTTAGCCATTAGCCGAATTTCCATTCGACACGAAGCTTTCTTTTATACCTCAATTTGGCGCCTCAGGCTCCAGCCTAAAGATGCCTCGAAGCTCCTATTCTAGCACATAATATTTTAATTAGAAGCCCAAAACCTGCATTGAATCGGTTCATCGTACACCATGATCCATTGCGCCATTTGTAAAGTCAAATTGATCAACGATATATATATATATATATATAAAATCATCAGCCGTATCATTACGAATTTACATATTATAAATAAGCCACGCATAATGATTGCTCACCTTCCAGAATCATGGGCACTTGTTCCATACTACCAGCGCTGTTTGGCTTCCTCCAAGCCATACATACTGCACTAGCTTGTCGTGTGAGTATTCTTCAATATTTTGTGATGATACGTCGTGACCAATTACCACTATTTTGTTTTTCAAATATCAAGCAAGCCCACTTTAGCCCACTTGTAAAAATAACAATCCAAAAATAACTCGTTCTACATCACAACCCATGGATAATCAACAACCATAAAAAATAACCTTAAGCTCAAACCAAGCCAAGCACTAGAATAATGATGCATGTGATCATATCTGGTTATATACAAAGTGACAAAATTAAAGGTTTTACTATCAAAGACAATAATGAAACAAACATGGGCCCTACATTTTATGGTTTGGCATGTTGTTCATTGGAATTTTGTTAATGAATTCCTTCAACAAACGTGATTGGCATTTGGTGCATTGAATTATTGGTAATATATTTCATTAAAAAAACATAAGTGGGTCCTGCACTTTATTGTCTGGCATATTGTGCATTGGATTCTTGTTAGTATAATAGTTAACAAACGTAGGCCTTATTGAATGCAATCGTATGCCCCATTCGACCAAAAAAAAAAAAAAAAA
The DNA here is from genome assembly GCA_019454045.1 of Zanthoxylum bungeanum. Lineage (NCBI taxonomy): Eukaryota > Viridiplantae > Streptophyta > Magnoliopsida > Sapindales > Rutaceae > Zanthoxylum > Zanthoxylum bungeanum. The sequence continues at coordinate 12,998 of SKCR01032992.1, read as the reverse complement.
AACACATACAGAGGGTGAGCCCCATTCGACCAAAAAAAAAAAAAAAAAAAAAAAAAAAAAAAAAAAAAAAAAAATAAAGAAATAAAATATGCAATGAGGTGACTCGCTTAAGAAAAAAAAAATTACATGCAAATGATGACTAATCGCCCCATGTCAAGTCAATCTCGTGAATCACTCCTAGGGAAAGAATAGTCCGAAAAGTCCACATCACTTAAAAGCACGACAAGGTCATTCAATACCCCATACGACGACAGGCATAAAGGAAATATTGTGAAAATTTAGACTTTTCACTTTTTCAAAATCTAGCCCAAATAAACCATAAGAAAATCCATTGAAGCATGGGGTTGAAGCCCCACAAAGTCAGCGTACTTACCATGCGACTTAGCAAACCCAACTCCACTTTCATACGACTCCCACATTGAGTGTTGTGGAATGAATGAGCTTATCAAGCACAAAACGCCGAAACATATTCTGCCAAAAATCATATGCCTCCATGTCAAAAGCTGGAAGCTTATGCAAGCCAATTCACGTGGGAGAGAGAATCCTACATGACACATGCTCACGTCTCATCTTGCAAGCACAGACGCATGCGCAAGTCGAAGCCCATTCAATGCATCAGACTCACTAAGGCCCATTCCCGAGCCTGCTGTTCTAGAAAGCCCATGGAAAAATAAACCCATTTGAACCAACTCACTAACGCCAAAACAGCCCAAAATGAGATCGAACCTGACTGTGAATGGAAGGCCTTATGCAATTCAGTCGACGCTTGTCACACAAGTTGCTCAAGCCAAATGTGCAACCCAAGCGCCCAGCCCATAAACGCACACATGTTGAAGGTAGTTTCTTGCGTATCCTCTTGCTGACTTGCATGATATATAGTAGTTTCCCCAGGTGGCACTAGCAGTTAGCAGCCTCATAGGGAGCATGGCGATGATCGCTTAAAAGCTATCACAAACAGTCAGCATGGGAACTTGCTAAAATTGTACATATCAAAGAGGAACATTACAAGCGAAAAAGTATAGCTAAAAAGGAATGACCCATTCGGCAGATGGATTCTTTCACGCGTTAATATCACAAGGGAGATTAACCCTGGTGGTCCTTTTGTTTGCTCAACAGCACTCTTGATAGTGTCATTCACGTTGAAATCATTTTCTCCCATGCTACATTCGATCGGATGTAGGTTGGCATCAAGTGGTAGTGTCATTAAACATGACACATATAAAGTTTTAATTGATCAATTGTTCCACTTGACATTTATGAGATGATAAAACATTTGGTTCAAACTAGTACCCACACAACAAGATGGATGGCCATCAGCCCACGATACATGGAAGAGTTGCCATCTCTTCCTCAGACTACATGAAAGGTTAGTCATCATCTCCATGCTACATTGATTTAATATTGCCACTCCATACTACATAGAGAATTTTCTATCATGCCTATTAGAATGAAGAACCCCCTTGAATCTCCTTTAGATCCAATCGACCAACCTTTAGGTAGTATGAAAATTATATGTGACTTTCATCAAAGTTTATTCTATTGTAGTATCATTGACCTTATTCAAGCCTTATATAATTAGTAATGACTTTGATAGGCTTCTCTTCCATACTACATGTGAGGATAATCATCTTCACACTACGTATGGAGATTATCATGAACCTTCATCAGGTTCATTCGACAGTAGTCTCCTGACCTTCATCGGGTCAGATAGAATGAAAATTTTGTTTGACCTCATGTAGGTCCGATCGACAAACCTTTATCAAGTTAGGTAGTATGAAAATTCTTTTGGACTTTCATCAAGTCAATTTGTCCCATTCGACATCCACATGTGTGTAGCTTGGGACTTGTTGTGGATCCTATGTGTGTATGGCTTGATGCTTTGTGTTTGTCCCAATCGACATCTACATGTGTGTAGCTTGGGACTTGTTGTGGATCCTATGCGTGTATGGCTTGATGCTTTATATTTGTCCCATTCGACATCCACATGTGTGTAGCTTGGGACTTGTTGTGGATCCTATGTGTGTATGGCTTGATGCTTTGTGTTTGTCCCAATCGACATCTACATGTGTGTAGCTTGGGACTTGTTGTGGATCCTATGCGTGTATGGCTTGATGCTTTATATTTGTCCCATTCGACATCCACATGTGTGTAGCTTGGGACTTGTTGTGGATCATTTGTTTGTATGGCTTCAAGCTTGATATGTGTCTCATTCGACATCCACATGTGTGTAGTTTGGGACTTGTTGTGGATCTTTTGTGTGTATGGCTTCGGGCTTGATATGTGTCCCATTCGACATCCACATGTGTGTCGTATGGGAATTATTATAGTTACAATACTTGCATGTCTTGAGAAGTGATATAAACCCCAGTCGACATCATCTAGTATGTAGCTTGGGAATTGTCATATACTACTACATTTGCATGTCTTGATATATGATATGAATCACAGTCGACATCATTTAATATGTAGCTTGGAATTATCATAGATATTATTATGCATGTATGACTTGAGACTTGATTTCCACATCTACACGCCTAAAGCTTGGAACTTGTTAATGACCTCATTCGACACTATACCCATACATCCTAACCTTCATCAGGTTCAGTCGACTGGGAACATTCCCCACTGGCTCAAGTAGAGTCAAGTTGAAGATCTGGCCTTCATCTGGTCAGAAGACATTGTAGACTCCCTGGTCATTTGACCCGTAGTATGGGGATTATCCTGACCTTCATCAGGTTCAGTCGACTGGGAACATGCCCCATTGGGTCATTATTGAGTCAAGTTCAAGACCTGGCCTTCATCTGGTCCAGACGACATGAGAAATTCCCCTGGTCCATGGACCCGTAGTATGGGGATTATCCTGACCTTCACCAGGTTCAGTCGACTGGGAACATTCCCCATTGGCTCATTATTGAGTCAAGTTCAAGACCTGGCCTTCATCTGGTCAGGGTCGGGCGACTGGGAACATTCCCCATTGACTCAAATGGAGTCAGGTTCAAGTCCTGGCCTTCATCTGGTCCAGGCGACATTCTTGTCTCCTCTGGTCTTTGACCAGTAGTATGGGGATTATCCTGAACCTTCATCTGGTTCAGTCGACTGGGAACATTCCCCATGGCTCATGTAGAGTCAACATATGACCTTCATCTGGTCAAGAAAAATTTGAAAACTCCTCTGGTCTTTGACCAGTAGTATAGAGATTATCCTGAACCTTCATCTGGTTCAGTCGACTGGGAACATTCCCCATGGCTCATGTAGAGTCAACATATGACCTTCATCTGGTCAAGAAAAATTTGAAAACTCCTCTGGTCTTTGACCAGTAGTATAGAGATTATCCTGAACCTTCATCTGGTTCAGTCGACTGGGAACATTCCCCATGGCTCATGTAAAGTCAACAAATGACCTTCATCTGGTCAAGAAAATTTGAAGACTCCTTTGGTCTTTGACCAGTAGTATAGAGATTATCCTGAACCTTCATCTGGTTCAGTCGACTGGGAACATTCCCCATGGCTCATGTAGAGTCAACATACGACCTTCATCTGGTCTAGAAAAATTTGAAGACTCATCTGGTCTTTGACCAGTAGTATAGAGATTATCCTGAACCTTCATCTGGTTCAATCGACTGGGGACGTCCCCCGTAGCTCATGTAGAGTCAATTGATTATCTTGACCTTCAACTGGTTCAGTCAACAGGGGACATCCCCCATGGCTCATAAGGAGTCAATTAATTATCCTGATCGTCATCTGAATCAGTCGACTGGGGACATCCCCCGTGGCTCATGAAGAGTCAAATGTTTATCCTGGCCTTTATCTGGTTCAGTCGACCGAGGGTATCCTCTGGCTCATGCCAAGACAAGTTGAAGACTTGGACTATTCTTAGTCCAAAATACGTTGAATTCTCTCTGTCGTGTAAGAACTATGTATTCTTGACAGATACTCGTACTTCTTGTTTCACTCGACATATTACTCTTCAAGTCAAAGACTTTTTGACTTAAAGAGTAGGGAACAAACTGTACGGGCCAAATTTGGACCCGAGGGTAAAAACATATTTTCACATCAAACCCATAAAACCTAACATTATTGAATATAAATCATGCCACATGCTTACGGATAATTGATCAACCACTCTTCCCTCATATTGTCTAGCGTAAAGCATAATTTCACATGCAAATATTCTTCCAGCGTCCACAATTTGAATCCAAGACATGTTGTGGGCTCCCTTGCCAGAAATGTCAGCACATTGAAGATCCCACCATCACGTGTACAACTTATATCTCCAACCGTAAAGTGACTTCCTTCAATCTATAAAATGGAAGGGTTTCTGAACTCTAGGGAGGGGGGACTTCTCCCTCACGAGCTTGGGCTCTGGGACACAAGCTCTCTGAACCCTCTATCTCTTTAAACATTTTCTATTGCCCTCACGGCCATCAATGAAGTCAAGGTAACATTAAACCTTACTTTTACATTTTTCATATTTATTGCTCATTTCATGCTACTGACTTGAGCGTCGGAGTGCCCACGGCACCCACCACACCGGTGGGTAGTCTTCTCCCACTCACTCTACCATTGTCTTGCAGGATCGCTAATGCCCCCAACCTACAAATTCTGATTGAGGACCTCGGGCGAAATCCAGCGTCCACAACTAGTAGAATGATTATTCTCATAGAAATTCATCAGGTCTGATAGAACGAAGACTTTCTTGAACCTTCATCAGGTTCATTCGACCCTAGTATCCTGACCATCATCAGGTCAGGTAGAATGAAAATTTTCTTGGACCTCTTTTGGTCCAATCGACCAACCTTTATCAAGTTAGGTAGTGTGAAAATTCTTTTAGACCTTCATCAAGTCTAGTAGTGGTGATTCTTATAGACATGCATTAGTTTCATTCGACAGTGTCTCATGGACCTTTGTCAGTTCCATTCGACCATAGTGTCGTAGACTTTCATCAAGTCAATTTGTCCCAATCGACATCTACATGTACGTAGCTTGTGACTTGTTATGGATCTTATGCGTGTATGGCTTGATGCTTGATGTTTGTCCCAATCGACATCTACATGTGTAGCTTGGGATTTGTTGTGAATCCTATGTGTGGATGGCTTGATGCTTGATGTTTGTCCCAATCGACATCTACATGTGTAGCTTGGGATTTGTTGTGAATCTTATGCATGTATGGCTTGATGCTTCGTGTCTGTCCCAATCGACATCTACATGTGCGTAGCTTGGGACTTATTGTGGATCTTATACGTGTATGACTTGATGCTTGATGTATGTCTTATTTGACATCTACATGTGTAGCTCGGGGCTTAAGAAAAATCCAATCGACACAACACCTCATTGACTTGAGACTAATTAAGAATTACCTAGTTAACATCTCAACGTGTAGCTTGAGGCATAATATTGATCCCAGTCGACACTACATGTCTGTAGTTTGGGACTTATTGATGATCCCAGCCGACATCATCTAGTATGTAGTTTGGGGATTGTTATAGTTAGTACATTTGCATATCTTGAGATATGATATGAATCCCAGTCGACATCATCTAGTATATAGCTTGAGAATTGTCATAGATACCACATATAGTTATGACTTGAGACTTGATGTTCATCCCAGTCTACATCTACACGCCTATATCTTGGAACTTGTTGATGAACTCATTCGACAATATACCCATTATCCCGACCTTCATCTGGTTCAATCAATTGGGAATATTCTTCATGGCTCATGTAGAGTCAAGTTGAAGACCTGGCCTTCATCTGGTCCAGAAAAGCCTATAGACTCCCCTGGTCATTTGACCCGTAGTATGGGGATAATCCTGACTTTCATCAGGTTCAGTCGACTAGGAACATTCCCCATGGCTAATGTAGAGTCAAGTTGAAGACCTGGCCTTCATCTGGTCCATAAAAGTTTGTAGACTCTCCTGATCCTTTGACCTGTAGTATGGGGATAATCCTGACCTTCATCGGGTTCAGTCGACTGGGGACATCCCTCATGGCTCATAAAGAGTCAATTGATTATCCTGATCATCATCTGGATCAGTCGACTGGGGACATCCCCCATGGCTCATAAAGAGTCAATTGATTATCCTGATCATCATCTGGATCAGTCGACTGGGGACATCCCCCATGGCTCATAAAGAGTCAATTGATTATCCTGATAATCATCTGGATCAGTCGACTGGGGACATCCCCCATGGCTCATAAAGAGTCAATTGATTATCCCGATCTTCATCTGGATCATTCGCTGGGGACATCCCCCATGGCTCATAAAGAGTCAATTGATTATCCTGATCTTCATCTGGATCACTTCGCAGGGGACATCCCATCCATCTCATAAAGATCAATCGACTCACTTCATCGTACTGGGGACATCTCCATGGCTCATAAAGAGTCAATTGATTATCCTGATCTTCATCTGGATCGTCGACTGGGGACATCCCTCATGGCTAATGACGAGTTAATTTCAGCACATAACCTTCATCTGGTCTAGAAAAAATTGAAGACTCTCCTGGTCCTTGACCAGTAATATGGAGATTGTCCTGACCTTTATCTGGTTCAGTCGACCGAGGATATCCCCTGGCTCATGCCAAGCCAAGTTGAAGACTTGGACTACTCTTAGTCCAAAATACATTGAATTCTCTCTGTCGTGTATGAACTATGCATTCTTGACAGATACTCTTATATCTTGTTTCATTCGACATGTATAGAAATACTCTCCAAGTCAAGAACTTTTTGACTTAGAGAGTAAGAGACAAACTGTACGGGCCAAAATTAGGCAGAGGGAAAAACCGTCTTTCTTCACCTCAAACCCAACAGTATACAAGGCCCGAAAGTAAAGACCATGCCCAAAGAATTCTGTATTATTGGATTACAATTGAGCCATAAGCTTAAGAACAAAACCTCTTAATTATATCAACCACTTTTCCCCACTTTGCCTAACACAAGACATATTCTCACATGCTCAAACTTTTATCAAATGTTTGGGCACGTTGTGGGACTTATGCCAGCTGCCAAAGACGATCATTTTCATCTATAAATAGCAACGCAATTCAAGAAACGAAGAAGGAGGAAGCGAGACTTATTTCTTACAAGTCTCTGCTCTCTGACACTAGCTCTCTCAGAGTACTACATCCCCTTATACACTTATCACCGCCCTCATGGCTACCAAAAGAGTTTAAGGTAACATCAAACCTTGCTTTCATATTTTACATATTTACTGCTCATTTCATACTATTGACTTGAGCGTCGGAGTGCCCCCGGCACCCACCACACCGTTGGGCAGTCTGCTCCCGCTCATTCTACATTTGTCTTGCCGGATCACTAATGCCCCCAACCTATAAATTCTGATTGTGGACCTCGGCCGAATTCCAGCGTCCTCATATATTATATCATTTTTCAGTAGACAAAGCACATGCACCCTCCACATGCAAAGATGCTCACCACCGAAAGTTTAACCATTTTTGCACGTTGTGGGGGCCGCTTCCATAATTTCAATTCATATTCCATCTGTAAAGTGGCACCTATAAAAACTATATAAAGAAGCATAATTCGTAACTGAGGGGGAGGCTTCTCAACTCTGATGAGGGCTTCTCAACTCTGGTGGGAGCTTCTCAACTCTCTTCACTTCTCTCTTACTAGCTTATGCTCTTTGACACAAGCTCTCTGAGCCCCCCACTCTCACAGACACATATCACCGCCCTCACGGCCACCCAGAGAGGTCAAGATAACTTCAAACCTTGCTTTCATATTTTACATATTTACTGCTCAGTTCATACTACTGACTTGGGCGTCGGAGTGCCACCGGCACCCACCACATCGGTGGGTAGTCTGCTCCCGCTCACTATACATTTGTCTTGCAGGATCGCTAATGCCCCCAACCTACAAATTCTGATTGTGGACCTCGTCCGAATTCCAGCATCCATACATTCCCAACTGAAATGGGGGATTGTAAAAATTCCTGTAGAAATGAGATTGCTTAGTTAATTAAAATATTAATATAAATGTATGCATTGTTGGGTTGAATATTATTAAAAGATGAATACACACAAAAATCATCATCAAGTCCAAATTTTAACATGAGACAAACATATATAAAGAAATAAGATTTCTGAAACTTTCAAATTCACGTCATCTTTTAGACTTCTTGTGATAGTGTATGATTAAAATTTAACTATATTGATGGTAAAAATCAGTATACGAATCAACCAGTATAAGTCAGGGGAATGGGTGGAATTTCTCCCTTGGCTGATATTCAGAAAGTATTAACCACTTCCCGGCTCAGCAGGAGTCCAGACGCGATCTCCCAGATTAGACCGACCATAATATACGCTTTGATGCGATTTCCATAAACCGACCACATCAGCTTTTCGGCTTGGTTCAGACCTACTCTGCCTTTTTTAGTAAAATCGAAGGGTTCAGGTAGTTCAAGATAAGACGGAAATGGTTCGGTAGGTTCGGCATATTATTAGGCCAACCACTTAGCAACCAACAGAAGCCTTGAGATTATGATTTTCCTTTACACATGTCATCTCCCGGAAGCACCCACCAGGCTGTCATCATTACTAAATACGTGTGGCAGTAACAAGTCAGATTGATGCGATGTGATGTCAGAGGGCAGATTCACTTTCGGCAAAAATAGGCCTAGGGCAGAGAACTTAATAAATAAGGCAAGTGTCACGTGGAAGATTATGCAGAATGGGAACAACAACAACCTCATTTTACCGCCTCATCCTTAGTATATATATGGGGGATAACCTCGTGTTTAAAGCGGGGAGAGAGAAGATGTAAAAAAAAAGAGGCATAGAGAGCTTTTTATAAATTCTTTTTGTAAAACAGCTCGGTTCTCACACTTACCGACCACAAAATGGGTCGGCCGAGTATATTTCAAGTAAAAATACCTATCTGTTTTGTGCCTGTGGACGTAGGTTGGATTCAATCCGCCGAACCACGTTAACTCCCTGTATCAATTTGCGTACTCTTCTCATTCTATCAAAGTTTGCTTTTGTTTCCCATAACCAAACAAATTTAATGCTGAAGGAAGGTTAAATCCCGGGAACAATATTCCCTTATTGTCCCTGAGACGAAAACCAGCAGTCAACAGTTGGCGCCGTCTGTGGGGATTGAATAAGAAGCAACTCGCGTTGTAAGACGATGGTAGAAGGTGAAAGCCAAGGTTTGCACAAGAAGCTCAACAGCATAATGGATGGAAGGGGAAAAGAATGGGAAGAAGCAAGCCAGAACGGGAGGAAGAAATGACCTGTATGGACAAAAAACATTTTCTTGTTGAATCGTCGAATGAAATGTAACGACATGAATGAGTTACATCCGTTGGCAACGGCTGACCAAGATCCTCAGTAGGAAGGAACTACACTTCCCAAACTACCGATCACCAGCTTCCGTTAACAAAGTATTACACTTGTGCGCATTATGGAAGCTTAACGACATAGTTCTCATATATTTGGGTATTGAATACTCATGCAAGTGTGATATGAAGTTCTGTTTGCCGATGGTACGAGAACAGTTTTGCTCTGGATAGACTCATCGGAATCCTATTGGTAGTATGACGATGTGTCTATGGGAATCGGAATCAGGGTAGGTGTATATGGTCTTAACCCGAGACTTGCATCGCTAATACTTGCGACAATTAGTATACTTTGGTTCTGATCGTCCGGGGCTTTAACATGTTCTGTGTACTTGCAACAATTAGTATACTTTGGTTCTGGTCGTCCAGGGCTTTAACAGGTTCTGTGTACGCCTCTTCTGGGTATACTGAGAATCGTAGTGTATATGATGTGATGTCAAGATAAAAGTATCACTTCAGTCATATGGAGATGATGATCACGCAGGGATACATAATTGGTACTCTATAGTGCTATAGCCACCAGAAAAGTATGACTAGGTCATGACTTTTCGACCATAAAGAGACTAGTTACTAGTGATCCGATATATGCTTCGTACGGGACAGACACAACTCCAGCCCCAGGCCTAGCATGTGATATCCGATACTGGATCGTAATACGCAATACTATGTATACTACGCCTGTCAAAGATCTTGTATTTCTTAAAGAATATTTCTGGAGAATTGGGTAGACATAGTGCTTTACTAGAGGTGAATCATGTATTGTAAATCAGTAAGAACGTGGTACTGGGTACGCACGTGTTCGAATAGTCCGATGACTGTATTTACTGCCAACATATCCAGGGATCTCTTGGGTCGCCTCCCAAAGATTCATCGATGACATTTGACTCGAACAGAGTTAATCTGAGTTTAATTATGAGAGAGAGAATATTAATCTATGATGAATTGCTGGAAGAATTTATCTTGGACAAAATTCGAATAGAAGAGAGAGAGAACAATTAATTTGGAATTAATCGATTAAATAATATATTTGATATATTAAAATGAAATTAGATTTCAAAGCGGAATTAAAATTGGATTTTAATTCGGGTGAACGAATTAATTTAGAATTAATTCACAAGCGACTTTTATAATATTTTGATAGACATCATTATTTAATTAAATTGGATTTAATTTTGTCGCAACGAAAAATTCGTTTATTCGGAATTAAACGAACCCGAGCCCGAGTGAAGTTGCGTGTTGAGTTAGCCGACTTAAATTTCGAATTTAAAAGTTGTGGGACCCACTTCACTTACATCAACATGTTTGACATGTGATGGAAGTGATTATACTTATTTTTTGGATTTGAATTGTTGAAAGTAAGGCTTGCTTTACTTATTAAACACTCAAACCAATTTCAACACTCAACCTTAATATTTAAACCAAGTCAACTTTGGAAGTAACGCATGAGTTACTCTTCACAGCAACCAAAACTTTCTCTTCTCTCATTTTTTTCTCTCCTGGCCGAGAGTTTCAAGCTTCCTATGGAAGAATTTTATTTCTCAAAATTGATCAATACTAGCACATTAAAGTGTCAAATGAGGTGATAGGGAGACTCACCCAAGTGTTGGAACACTAATAGAAGGCTTGGGGCTTCCATCTTCAAAGAAAAGTTTTCAAATTCATCCAAACTAATGTAAGTATTCCGCAATTTCCTCTAGTAATTCAACACACGAATCACTCTTAGAGATCATCGACATGTTCTAGGAACACTAACAGGGCCTTGGCCATAAAATTAATTACCAATTAATGCATTTTTTTCGAAATTAATTATTTTAATTAATGTATATTACTGTTATGACAGTTTTAATTGGAAAATGAGTGTCTCTTGTCAATGGTTGCCTGAGGTTTTAAAAACCAATCAAATTCCAAAATTCAGTTAAGTACATAAAATTTTCTCTCTTCTCAACAATTTCTTTTTTTTTCTTGGGAGAAAGTCCAGATTTGATATATAGAATTTCTGTTCAGGTTTTGTGAAAATTCTGTAGGGATACTACTATAAATTCGGAAGCATTTATAGAGGGGGCATTAATTCCTTAAGGATAGTGACCACACTATCAAAGCCATATCCGTATTACTTTCGTGCTTCCATTATTTTTAACACAAACTCTTATCCATTCAGTGGGATCATGGATGGTTCAATGTTAGTTTAAGGGAAAAATAGAAAAATCTTGATGTTGTTTGATAAAATTAAGTGCAACTCGCATAGTATTTTAAAATCAAAAGAATCACCCTGACATTGAGTTTTGTTATATATATTTTGATTCTGATTATAAATCATGAAATAAAGATGACAATCATACATTATTTCTCAAATTGATCTTATCATATCATGTCTTGATTGTGCTTTGAGAAAAAAAATTAATTTCGAATCCGGACCGATTTTTTTGAATTGGAAAACAAAAATCATCTAGAATTATATAATCAAGTTTCTCATTTTTGCTTTATGACGCGGTTCAGTCATCATCCTTGCTACATATCATTTTCCATTAAAAACGTCCTCATCAATGAATCATCCACGAAATTTCGCTGATTGAATTCTTTTGGGAAAGCTCATTGGCATGATACACGACGACGACTTTCCTTTTCGACGACAACATTGTTAAACAATAATGTTTAACACCTAAAAAAAGAATTGTTTTAAAATTAAGGTACTCTCCGGACATTAAATATAACGGGCTTTTAAAAAAAAGAAAGGATTTAAGTATCTTTCTTATAAAATGTATCCCTACTTTACTGAAATCCCAAATTTAAAATATTTTTTAAGACTTAATAAATGCTCTTGTACTTTTATTTTAAAAGATAAGTCGACGAAATTATTTTTTTGTGGATTATTATAACCGGACTTGCTTAAACTCAAAGCGAAAAATAATGTTTTTGATAAATTTATGAAATAAGCCTCTTAAAAAATCATAATTTTATGAAAAAAAATTACTTTGATTTTCCAAATTTAGTGAAATTTTAAATGAATATTGCTGAGAATGATTATAAATCACGCCATAAAATTTTGCTCCTTGAAATTAATAATTTCACTTGACTGAAGAGAATTATCATGAAATCAATTTAGATGTTACAATATTAAATATGTTGATGGTGTTTTCAGGCACTACGGCATTTAAGACAGCACAACAAGGACGGAAGGGTAAATTTCTTTCCCTGGTTGACATCATGAAGAAGACCGACCACATCATGAAGAGACCGACCTCATTATGAAAGGACCGACCACTATGGTCCGGGTGACCGAGCACTATAGATGTCGGCAGGAACACTCTCAGCATAAAAGATTGTCATGGCCGACCTCATTAAGAACGACCAGACGACGGGACGTGTCCAAAACAACAGCGCCCCATTCTTATGGATAAGATAAGAGAGATGTCCTACTCTCGCAAGGAGAAGGAGTCAGAATCCAAAAGGGAATACGGAAGGAGAAGGCAGCACCGGATCAGGAAACCCTACAAGCAGAGAAGATTGAGTCCAATAGGATTTCTTATACAAATAGGAATCTGATTTCTGTATTATTATAAATAGAAGGGTAGAGCATGTGTAAAAGGCATCTGAAAATCATCACAAGAGTGAGAGATTAGAGTCATAAAGTTCCGATTTGTAAG
>SKCR01032991.1:0-42858 GCA_019454045.1 Zanthoxylum bungeanum | reverse complement strand
CTAATCATAGGGACCTCTCTTCATTTATATATCTATGGTGATCTAATCACAAATGACGATAGTGCAATTTCCTTGTCACATAGTTAATTTGCTACAACAACACAATGATCTGTGCAAATAGTGACGCTATGGGTCATTTTGTCCAACAGTTATTCTTGAGTGTGTGTGTTTGCGCTCTTCTTAATGGCTTTTGTGAATGGATTGTGTCGCTACGTGTAACATATGTGTGTGCATGGCTTATGTGTCTCTAGGTTTTACTTATGTGAGTGAGTGGTCTGAGAGAATAGCCGAGTTAATGGGCAGAGAGAGAGACGAAGGTTGTCTAGGGTTCTCTTGGCTTTGTTGATTTGTGTGTTTTTGTTCACGGTTTGGGTGGTGAAGGGGCTGGTTCGATGAGGGTTTCAAGGGCAGTTAGTTTATGTGAGAGGACTGTTCTTTTTATGGTTTGGGCGTGAATGTGCTAGGGCGTTAAGGGTTTGGTTTGTGCTCCTTTTTATAAGAAAGGGTTAGAGTTGTCTTTTTTTGGGTAGGAAAGAAATCATGCAATCATGGGGGGTATCTTTTAATTAGTGTGTTATAATAAAAAGATATATTCAATTTAGGAAGGTGATTTGTTTTAGTTTAGGAAAGGGATTTATTGGATTTGATTTGATTTATTTAATTTAGGCATGTGATTTATTTAAATTAGGAAGGTGATTTATTTAGATTTTAACATGTGTTTAATGTGTTGGATATTTTTGGAGGGGAGTTGGTGGGCCTTGGCATGTGGATTTTGGTTCTTTGGTGGGCTTGGGCGTGTGGGTTGGTGGTGTGTGGGCTTGGGCGTGTGGCTTGGTGTGGGTTGCGGGGATTTGGGCCAAGGATAAATTTTAAAACAGGGGTCCATTGAGCGAACCCGAGGCTAAGCAAATGAATTAAGTCCAACAAGGTATTGCTTTTTGAATTTTCCCTTCCGACATCCATTTCTCGCGACTTCCGCAACTTATCGGGTAGTGCCTCCATATGAGGCTCATCATCGCGACTTATGCAAAAATGCAGTGCCTACAAATACGTTTATTACCATAAAAAACATATCTGAAGTCGGAGCCTTACCCCGCCTTCAATTCCAGCATGTCTGCCTTGTCCATACGGTAGTCACGCTTCCAGTGACCCCGTTTACTACAGTTTAGGCAGATATCTTGGTATATGTCATTTGTCTTCCCAGAAGACTGTAATGATTTTGCCTTTGCCCAATTTTTCTTCACAACCCAGAAGCCTTCGGTCAAGCCTTGGCCTTCTGGGTTGTCGTAATAAGATGCGCCTTACGAATCTTGCCTTTTTAGAAGCTCTGGCTTTTCCTCCTTGAGCATAGCCATAAACTCTCCAAGAGTTTTTCCCTTGGTTCATAATGAACTTGCCCCAGTATTTGAGCATGGATTGTAAGATCAAATCTTTGGAAGTCTCGACCTCGTAGGTAATGCCCAGCTAACCTATCTGTTCGATGTCAGCAATCATCTGTGACACCCAGTACTCGACAGACGTACCTTCAGACATACGCGAGCGAAAAAGCTTCTTTTACAATTGATACTTCTAAGATCTAAGGTTAGACCTATGAAGATCCTTTAATTTCAACATCATGGTATAATGATATAATCCTTAGTTCTGATGACGAAATTAAAGAGTCATTGCAGCAAGCATAACGAATTGAGCACTAAAGTTATCATCACGATGAGTCTTCCTAAGCTCATGTTCTACTATTTTCTCAACTCCGGGCTCAGGCTCGAAAGGTCAATCTATCAAATAAAGTAACTTCTCGGCACTCAGGACTATTCTGAGATTCATTTCCCAATATGGAAAATTAAAGCCGTAAAAGCCATTTTCTCATAGGATAGTGTCATTTGACTCTAATCTTTCCAGTTCTAATGATTGCTATAGTCCAACTCTCCAATCAACTATTTCGGGTACAATCAAATGTAATGATTACTATAGTCTAACTATATTACCAACTATAAATGATCGGTTAAATTTAAATGCATTGATTACTATAATCCAATTATATAACCAACTATAAATAAAGTAGTTTGAATACAGTTCAAATTTCAAATTAAAATAACAATTGAATATTAGTCCAACTAATATATTTATATATAAATAATTAATGAAGAAAAATGAAATTAGTGCGTATTGGCAAGTATCTAAATGAAATTACAAATTTAATACATGCCTCCCACTATTTTTCGGCGAGCCTCTAATCCTCTGTGGAGTACTTGGGAAACCTAGTTTCCTAGTGGGGTAGGATCCCGTTAAATAACACACAACCTTGACTTTGGCCAACAAATTGTATGAAACTTAACTAGGTAGATCTATAAGATCAATTTGATCCCATCCAATTCCTAGATCCAGTAGGTGGACCTCCAAGTTTGGAACATATATCCAATATATGCCAATATATCCAATATATTCCCTAACCTTTTTCCTCTGTATCAACTAAGCCTTGGTGTGGGACACAGAAACTGGGCGACGCATGCTGTTCTAGGCTCGCGGCCTAGTTGGGAGTAGGGAGTAGCCCGCGGGGGACTAAACCGGAGAATAATGGAGTCGCCACCCGGTGTGAACCGGGAAAATGAGATTTAAGGCCGCACTCACCCCTTGCAAGGGAAGACCTCAAACCGTTGGGTTCGGAATGGTCCCTTACTTATGCCACTTGTAATAAAATGATTTATGCAATAATTTAGCCAAGCCTAAACAACTTATTTGCGATGATAATTATATTTCTAAGTTCACAAGCATGAAATTAATCATCACAACATACAACATCACATGGCAATCTCATGAACATATTTCAATCATATGATATGGAAAACTAAGAACAACCTAATCATGCTTGAGTACTATCTCATGAATACATCGAATGGATAAATACAGGAATACAAATAATATGATTGACTACAAAATGCAAGAAAGATCACCCAAGAGGCAATTATACTTGAAATATGATGAGACAGACTCAGTTCAGTATGTACGCGTTCGTGTAGCGTTTGTAAACGCGTTCGAACGGTAAACAGAAAGTTCGCGTTCGTGTAGCGTTTGATAACGCGTTCGAACGGGACCATACCTGATGATACAAAATGCATGCTTGTTCGAGTAGCGTTTGTAAAACGTGTTCGAACGGGAAATAGAAGGTTCGCGTTCGTATAGCGTTCGAGAACTCGTTCGAACGGATCCAGACCTGATGCACAAAATGTGACGCAATACATACATAAAAGGTAAATAGCGAAATACGAGGCGCGCCGAAGCATCGTGGTAAAGCATTTTAACCTCTCAAAATAGAGGACCTTTAATCCGACTTACTAAGCCCATGCGCTAATGACATAATGCATATAATAAGTAAGGACAACAATATCGGACTTCGTATATCCGATTGAACATATCTCACATCCAACCAAATATACATCATCCGGCATGGCGAAGCATCGTGGCAAAGGATTTTAACCTCTCAAATTAGAGGACCTTTAATCGTACTTACTAAGCCTATGCGCAAACAACACAATACATATATAAAAAGGGTAAAGACAACGATATCGGACTTCGTGTATCCGATTGAACACATCTCACTTTCAAATGAATATACGCCGTCCGGCGCGACGAAGCATCGTGGTAAAGGATTTTAACCTCTCAAAATAGAGGACCTTTAATCGCACTTACTAAGCCCATGCGCTTGACCTCATCATTACTCAAACAAATAAGATGCAGAAAATAAACGACGACAATAAACAAATCAAGATAAAATAAAGTATGTGCCGTTTACTCAAGTTGTACGTGGATTTGTATCCCGAGTACAGATCATACTACCGTCCATTCGGAATCGGCTATGAAATTTATGTCCGGGTTTCCATCCTATATACCACAAGAGGCGACACATTTTCCATTTTATTCAAAACCACAACATGCATCCATGGACGACTCTCATACGAAATAGATAACTAAAACAAATAAAAGATGAATTAAAAAATGAATACAAAAAGTGCCCTCAGGTCTAACCTTTTAAGTCAACTTTCGAACTTCCGTTTCACGGTCGTCGGAAGGGTGGATGCTCTGCAACTCCTCCGGTTCACTGTTCCGCTGTTCGGGCTTCTGTTTTCACTCCGTTTTGCTGCTGGTTTTGCTGTATTTTCATGTCACTGCCTCGGTGTTTTAAGCTACTATTTTTGGTGTCTTTAAGGGCTAAAGGGCTGTGATTTTTGGTGGTTATGAGGGCTGTATAGGGGCTATGATTTTCGGTTATGGAGAGTGTTTAGGGGGAGTGTTGTTTTCGGCAATGGAGGGAGAAAGAGGAGAGAGAAAATTCTAGGTTGTTTCTTGAGTATATTAGGTGTGAATGGAGAGGCTTTTTTCTTTGTGTGAATATGTGTGAATGAGCTATGGTGTTTCTTGTGTGAATGAACTAGGGGTTTAGATGTATGAATCCACTAGGAGTTTAGATGTGTGAATCCATTAGGAATTTAGATGTCTGAATCCATTAGGAGTTTAGATGTGTGAATCCATTAGGGGCCTTCAAGGTTGGAATTGGGTTCTTTTTCTAGGCAAGGGTTAGGCTTGACAAGGAAAGAGATTTGGATAATTAAAAAGGGATATGATTTAGTGTCATGTGAGGAAAACCTAAGATTGATTGGAGATAAGATTGGTTCAAATTAGGAAGCTAATATATTTGATTTATATTGTTTATGCATGAGATTCTTTAATTTGTGTAAGTATTTTTATTATTTTGGTAGGTGATAATTTAGATTTTATTTGTTTTATTTAATTTGGTATATGATTTAATTAGTGTTTTATGGGCTTTGGTGGGCAAAATGGGCTTGGGTGTGAGGCTAGCAGCAAAACCAGAAATACCGACACCGTTCGAACGCCAGTTCAAACGCTACACGAACGCCTGCGATCTGTTTGACGTTCGAATATGGTAACGAACGCAGCACGAACGAAAAGCAGTGAACTTGTGAAATGAATTTGATGACATGTCTATTATGAATATCCCTTCCGACGTCCGTTTCCCGTGACTTCCGTGACTTAAAAGGTAGTGCCTCCAATGAGACTCATCATAGGGACTTATATGCAAAAATGCAGTGCCTACAGTCGCCCCTACTTTGATGGGACTTGTGTAATGTGTAACTGTGACAATCCTATCAAAGTTATGCAATGCATTTTACTTACCTGGCTCGCCAGCTGCCACTTGACTTGCCATGTGCTGAGTTGAGTTGATTTGTGGTGAGGTGCTGCGACCCTTGGTTCATTCCGAACCGTGGTCTGTGATGTGGTCCATTCCCAACCGTTACCGTGAGGTGTCCATTCCCGAATCATTACTGTGAGGTGGTCCATTCCCGAACCATTACTGTATGAGGTGGACTATTCACGAACCGTTACTGTATGAGGTGGTCCATTCCCGAACCGTTACTGTATGAGGTGGTCCATTCCCGAACCGTTACTGTATGAGGTGGTCCATTCCAGAACCGTTACTGTATGAGGTGGTCCATTCCCAAACCGTATTTCCATTCCTGGAGTGCTATTCTCGGCTTGTTCATTCTCGAACTTTGCTCCATTCTCGGATTGCCATTCTCGGTTTGTTCATTCTCGGACCTTACTCCATTCTCGGCTTGTTCATTCTGGAACCTTGCTCCATTCTTGGATTGCCATTCTCAGCTTGTTCATTCTCGAACCTTACTCCATTCTTGGATTACCATTCTCGGTTTGTTCATTCTCGAGCCTGCTCCATTCTTGGATTGCCATTCTCGAACCTTGCTCCATTCTTAGATTGCCATTCTCGGCTTGTTCATTCTCGAACCTTGCTCCATTCTTGGATTGCCTTTCTCGGCTTGTTCATTCTCGAACCTGCTCCATTCTTGGATTGCCATTCTTGGCTTGTTCATTCTCGAACCTTGCTCCATTCTTGGATTGCCATTTTCGGCAACTGTTACTTGAAGAGATAGACTTTACCGCTAAAATCCTACGAACAAAATAAAATTGTATGTATGTGATATGTATGCATGGATGCATGATGTTGATGCTGGCCTCGCCCCCAACCGATGTTGATGCGGGCCTCAACCGTAAACTGATTCTGATGTGGGCTTCGGCCCTGGATTCATCCCCAAACTGATGTTGATGCGGGCCCGACCCCCAAACAGATATTGATGTGGGCCTCGCCCCCAGGCTGATACTGATATGGGCCTCGCCCCCAGGCTGATACTGATATGGGCCTCGCCCCAAACTGATACTGATGTGGGCCTCGCCCTCAGACTGATACTGCTTATATGGGCCTCGCCCCCAGGCTGATACTGATGTGGGCCTCGCCCTCAGACTAATACTGCTGATATGGGCCTCGCCCCAGACTGATACTGATATGGGCCTCGCCCCCAGACTGATACTGATATGGGCCTCGCCCCCAGACTGATACTGATATGGGCCTCGCCCCCAAACTGATACTGATATGGGCCTCACCCCAAACTGATACTGATATGGACCACAACCCCAGACTGATACTGATATGGGCCTCGTCCCAAACTGATACTGATGTGGGCCTCACCGCCAAACTGATACTGATATGGGCCTCAGCCCCATACTGATGCTGACATGGGCCTCAACCCCATACTGATACTGATATGGGCCTCGCCCCAGACTGATACTGATATAGGCCTCGCCCCAGACTGATACCGATATGGGCTTCGGCCCTGGGACTCATGCCCAAGACTGAAACTGATATGGGCCTCAACCCTAGGACTCATCACCAAACTGACTGATAATGTGGGTCACGACCCTGGGATGCATCCCCGAAACTGTTGATGATGTGGGTCACAACCCTGGGACTCATCCCCAAAACTGAAGCTGATGTGGGTCTCGCCCCCAAGCTGATACTGATGTGGGCCTCGGCCCTGGGACTCATCCCTAAAACTGATGCTGATTCATTTCTGGAACTGATTGCACTGTTGCTGCTTCCGAAGATACCCCTTGTTCTAAGCATCATTGAGTATCATAGTACCAAGGTTGGACGCTTTTATCAAATATACTCATTTTGTAGGAAGAGGCTTAAGCAAGTAACGAAATGAACGTCTTTATTATCGTTGAGAAAACGGTTCGAACAAAGTAACAAAATTAATGTCTTTATTAAAAAAAACGCTGGATTAAATAGACTAGGAGGGCAAGCTCCATTATCCGCAGTACTGCATTCTTCTTCGGCCTATGGTTTTTCAATGTCACCCATGTAAGAAGCTTAGTGGTTGAGGGTTTGGAGGACAAACATTTTCGGGCAATCCGGAGTTGATCATGTAGGTGGGTAGTGGAACAGAATGGTAGTTTGGTATAGGGTTTCTGTGTGTGTCGGGTTGTTCTTTTTATAGGTCGGGTATTTTGTGGGAATCTATGAGATCTTGAATTTCATGCCTGAGGCGGGTGCAGTTGTCAGTGTCATGGCCATGTAGCTAGTGGAAGTGACAATAAAGGTTCACATTAGGTGTGGCGGTGGGGGGTGTGGAAATGGTTTGCCTTCTAAGGGTTTCAAGAGTCTCTGTCCCTGTAACTTTTCAAATACCTTCGACAAAGGTCTACCAAGGTTGGAGAATTGCCGGTTCCTGATGGCAGCAACCTCGGCAGTAGCGGGCTTAGTCTCAGAATGCCCTCCAAAAGTCCTCATATTCTGGCCATAGAATTTTCTGTTCTCAGCTTCTTCTTCTTCAATATCTATGACAGTCTCCCTCAACTGTCGAAAATCTACAATCATGGAGGTCATTCTCCTCAACTTGCCATAAATGGAGGGCTTGGTGCCCTTGATGATCATTTTGATTTGGTCCTTCTCTGAGGGCCGAGTCTGCATCTTCAGAATCTGGCTTCTCCAGCGGTCTACATACTCTTGAAGCTTTCTTCCGGCTTCTGCTTAGTGTTCTCCAAATCACGGAGTGACAAATCAATCTCCAAGTCTGTAACATACTATTTCAGAAATGCATCTACCAATTCCCTCCAATCCTCCTTAACCTTTTTCTCAAGGTTGTGATACCACACTACGGGTGCCCCCTCGAGTGACATCCCAAACATCTTCTGAGCTTGGCGCCGTGTCAGGCCCACTGAACTCATAACTGACACATACTGTCGAAGATGGACCCTCGGGTCCCCATTCCCATTGAACTTGGCCATATCATGCATTTTGAACTGAGCTGGTAGCTGTTCTTCAAAGGTCATCGCCTCATAGTCTAGTAAGTCTTCATCCATTACCCTTCATCTTACGGGTAACGGACTCTACCTGGTCACGGAGTTTCTATATCTCGGCCTGAGACCCAATCACTATGCCTGTTGCATACTCTGCCATATCATCATCAAAAGTGGGGATATCATCCCCCGACTCATTCAAAGGCTCATCACGCCTCACATTCTCAGAATTTCCCCCAGCACGGGGCACAGCCATATTTTCCATGGCAGTAGTCAAGGCTTGCAATTGTTCGGTAATCTTTACGAAACCATTCTCTAGTTGATCTATCCGGGATACCTCGTTATCGGATGTACTCATATCTGTTACCGGTCTTTTAGTGAGTCTTCCCTCTTCCCTAACCCAACGGGGCTCTATGATATCTTTTAGAACACAAGGGTTAGCATGATGCATCTATGCATTAGGTGCATGTGATGCATGAGATGCATACGATACAAGAAATATATCAACGCATCAAAATTTTCACACAAATCGGCCCATCATCATTTTAGAAGCTTTTGGGCTAACTGTCATAGGAGTGAACTCGTCCCAGTTTAAATGGACCAACAAGTTCACATCTTATGGCAAGAAGTCCAACCGTATCCAATTGATAATGTTCATAAACACAAATATATAATGGCTCATTGGTGTTTTATGAGCTTTTGGCCAAATCGTCATAAGATACGTTCTTGTCATAGTTTAAATGGCCCAACAAGCCCATACCTCATGACAAAAGGTCCGAATGGATCCAAACGACAATGTTCCTAAACACAAGCATACAGAAATGATTTCTACAGAGTGGCCCATCAACATTTCAGAAGCTTTTGGCCCAATTGTCATAGGATACGAACTCGTCCCAGTTTAAATGGCCCAACAAGTTCGTATTTCTGACAAGAAGTCCAACTGCATCCAAATGAGGATGGCCCACAAGCACAAGGAAATAGTTGATAGGCCATACAATTCCGGTCTATGTGTGGGTTTGCGGGAGTGTAGACAAAGACTCTCGCCGACGAAGGATTACCCACAACTAGGTCTCCCCACTCAAGGGTTCGAGCGACCAAGTGAGCGCACCTTTTTTATACCTTACAGTACGTGCCAACGAGTCATGGTGTGTGACTGACTGTCAAATGGATTTCCCGTTGTAGATTCCCCAGAGGGAGGGCGGAGCGAGGCTCTCTTAAGTACTCTAGCCTCTAAGGCTCTTATCGCTTGGTGACAGGAATAAACAACGAGTCCTCCAAATTAGTCCATCACAATAGGCCACAAGTAAGTGATTATCTAGGTGCCTTCACAGCTTTTCCTTATAGAAAGGTAGTGAATGAGGGAAGACACCAAACCATTACCTAGCCTTAAAAGTGCCCTTGATTAAACTCATTCAACCCACAGTAAACACAGTTAATTAAAGAACATATCATAATATCACAAGACAATATTTCGGGGCCGATTCTCTATCCCCAGTGGAGTCGCCAGACTGTGGGACACAGAAACTGGGCGACGCATGCTGTTCTAGGCTCGTGGCCTAGTTGGGAGTACGGAGTAGCCCGCGGGGGACTAAACCGGAGAATAATGGAGTCGCCACCCGGTGTGAACCGGGAAAATGAGATTTAGAGCCGTACTCACCCCTCGCAAGGGAAGACCTCAAACTGTTGGGTTCGAATGGTCCCTTACTTATGCCACTTGTAATAAAATGATTTATGCAATAATTTAGCCAAGCCTAAACAACTTATTTCCGATGATATTTATATTTCTAAGTTCATATGCATGAAATTCATTCATCACATGGCAATCTCATGAACATATTCAATCATATGATATGGAAAACTAAGAATAACCTAATCATGCTTGAGTACTATCTCATGAATACATCGAATGGATAAATGCAGGAATACAAATAATATGATTGACTACATAATGCAAGAGAGATCACCCAAGAGGCAATTATGCATGAAATATGATGAGACAGACTCAGTTTAGTCTCTGCGCGTTCATGCAGCGTTAGTAAACGCGTTCGAACGGTAAACATAAGGTTCGCCTTCGTGTAGCGTTTGATAACGCGTTCGAACATGACCATACCTGATGATACAAAATGCATGTGTGTTCGAGTAGCGTTTGTAAAATGCATTCGAACGGGAAATAGAAGGTTCGCGTTCGTATAGCGTTCGAGAACGCGTTCGAACGGATCCAAACTTGATGCACAAAATGTGACGCAATACAAACATAAAAGGCAAATAGCAAAATACGAGGCGCGGCGAAGCATTGTGGTAAAGGATTTTAACCTCTCAAAATATAGGACCTTTAATCCGACTTACTAAGCCCATGCGCTAATGAGAAAATGCATATAAGAAGTAAGGACAACAATATCGTACTTCGTATATCCGATTGAACATATCTCACATCCAACCGAATATACATCATCCGGCGTGGCGAAGCATCGTGGCAAAGGATTTTAACCTCTCAAATTAGAGGACCTTTGATCGCACTTACTAAGCCCATGCGCAAACAACACAAAACATATATAAAAAAGGGTAAAGACAACGATATCGGACTTCGTGTATCCGATTGAACACATCTCATATTCAAACGAATATACGTCGTCCGGCGTGGCGAAGCATCATGGTAAAGGATTTTAACCTCTCAAAATAGAGGACATTTAATCGCACTTACTAAGCCCATGCGCTTGACCTCATCATTACTCAAACAAATAAGATGCAGAAAATAAATGACGACAATAAACAAATCAAGATAAAATAAAGTATGTACCGTTTACTCAAGTGGTACGTGGAGTTGTATCCCGAGTACAGATCATACTAACGTCCATTCGGAATCGGCTATGAAATTTATTTTTGGGTTTCCATCCTATATACCACAAGAGGTGACACATTTTCCATTTTATTCAAAACCACAACATGCATCCATGGACGACTCTCATACGAAATAGATAACTAAAACAAATAAAGTTGAATTAAAAAATGAATACAAAAAGTGCCCTCAGGTCTAACCTTTTAAGTCAACTTTCGAACTTGCATTTCACGGTCGTCGAAAGGGTGGATGCTCTGTAACTCCTCCGGTTCACTGGTTCACTTCCTTCCTCGCTGTTCCGCTGTTCGGGCTACTGTTTTCACTCAGTTTTGCTGCTGTTTTGCTGTATTTTCAAGTCACTACCTCGGTGTGTTTTAAGCTACTGTTTTGGGTGTCTTTAAGGGCTAAAGGGCTGTGATTTTTGGTGGTTATGGGGCTGTATAGGGGCTGTGATTTTCGGTTATGGAGAGTGTTTAGGGGGTGTGTTATTTTCGGCAATGGAGGGAGAAGGAGGAGAGGAAAATTCTAGGTTGTTTCTTGAGTATATTAGGTGTGAATGGAGAGGCTTTTTTTCTTTGTGTGAATATGTGTGAATGAGCTAGGGTGTTTCTTGTGTGAATGAACTATGGGTTAGATGTGTGAATCCACTAGGAGTTTAGATGTGTGAATCCATTAGGAGTTTAGATGTGTGAATGCATTAGGAGTTTAGATGTGTGAATCCATTAGGGGCCTTCAAGGGTTGGAATTGGGTTCTTTTTATAGGCAAAGGGTAAGGCTTGACAAGGAAATGGATTTGGCTAATTAAAAAGGGATATGATTTAGTGTCATGTAAGGAAAACCTTAGATTGATTGGAGACAAGATTGGTTCAAATTAAGAAGCTAATATATTTGATTTATATTGTTTAGGCATGAGATTCTTTAATTTGTGTAAGTATTTTTATTATTTTGGTAGGTGATTATTTAGATTTTATTTGTTTTATTTAATTTGGTATATGATTTAATTAATATTTTATTTAATTTGGTATATGATTTAATTAGTGTTTTATGGGCTTTGGTGGGCATAATGGGCTTGAGTGTGAGGCTAGCAGCAAAACCAGAAATACCGACACCGTTCGAACGCCAGTTCGAACGCTACACGAATGCCTGTGATCTGTTTAACGTTCGAACGTGGTAACAAATGCAACACGAACGAAAAGCAGTGAACTTGTGAAATGAATTTGATGACATGTCTATTTTGAATTTCCCCATCCGACGTCTGGTTCTCGTGACTTCCGTGACTTAAAAGGTAGTGCCTCTAAATGAGACTCATCATAGGGACTTATATGCAAAAATTCAGTGCCTACACTTGGTTTTGGCTCAACAAGCTTAATGAAACCAGTTAAGCGTGACCCATTGACAGTGGGAAAGCTTCGTAATCGAGGCCGATGAACAAGAAGTGAGATTGACTTTGGCCAACAAATCACAACTTGCCCAAGACGTACGATATGGAACAAAGCTTTCACGATTCAAACACATCCGTGATGGACAAAGGTCTTGACTTTGGCCAACAAACCAATGCCAATATTGGATCTTGAGAGAGAATCACTCAAGGGAAGGAAAATCGCTTAATATGAAATGAGGGTTTTTTCCGCGATTTGGCAACCAATTTATTATCTTTAATTAGGTCTTATCATACACCCATAAGCATGCATTCTAAAAGCATAATAAGGCGCGATAAAATTAATAATGATATATGGATGGATATAAAACAAATTGTTCCTAGAACAAATCTCTCCATTTCCTCTCCCCGGCTAGCACTATTCTAACTTCTACCCAATTACATAATACATTAAAGAAACCTCATTTACATTGAGGGGAATTAGTGAGAAGAGAATTACAAAGAGTCAAGAGATAAAGGCTGGACACGCAGGTCCAATTTAATAAATTTTAAATTTATTACAACAATTTCCAAAATTGGCCTCACCCTTCTAATATCCATCCGATAGACATTATTCATTCATACATCCAAGTATTCACACAAAGCATGTTATTGAATCAATCTAATCAAATTAATTAATCTTTGAATTAATGACCATCCAATGTTCAAATAACGATTTGATTTGAGCGAGTCCAACTCGTTTAAGAATAAATACTCAAAGTATGTATTCTTGAATTATATCGAACTACAATTTCAAATCCAATTTAAATTATGTTCAATACTAATTCATATTTAATTCAAAATTAAATAATTACACTTTTAATAGTGCATTTTAGACTTGGATTCCAAATCCAATCTTTATGGGTCTCAAAGGCCCAATTAGTATCCAATACTATTCAATTAAAGTCTAATGGACTTTTAATTAATTCTTTAGGCATGGGCTTTGATAATTATTGGTCAAACCCAAGATGCCAAGGCCCAATTAGGAATCACCCTATGCCAAAAATCAATTTAGGCCCATTAGGCCCAATTAAAAATTTAAAGGCCCAATTATCATATTTGGCCTTTATGGAAATGATTTTAGGCCCAATTGGATCCAACCAATTATCTTAAACCAAACTTGGCCCAACCAAGCCTATTAAACCCAAATACAATAAATTAAATTAACTTATTATTCCAAATTACAATTAATTCAATTCAAGTGTAATTACCATAATTAATTAATTAATCTAATGCTTCGAAAACACTAATTAATTCAATTAATCATGCTCTACATTTCCAATTCATGTCCAACACAAATTGAAGCAAAATCAATCTTATAACATGCATCAAGGCTCACGGAAAAGGCATAAAAAAATCATTCAATTTGATTTCAATCTAATTAAATCAACATTTAATATTTCTATCATGCCATCTGTTGGGTTTCTCTAAGGTCCCGTGATCGATTTCAAGCAATAAAACTCATGTGAATACTCAACGAAGAATGGCGGAAACATACTTACATTGAACGGCTTAGAGATGCGTTGAACACAAAACGTTTGGCTCCACCTAGGAAGCTCTCGGTAATGGTCCAATTTTTGCTCCTTGAGTTTTTTGTCACCACCTCCATGGATACTCCAAGCTCCAAGCTTTATTTGGTGATTCCATGCTCATGAAAAATATTCCCTATCACCTTTGTATGACCTCTTTGGTGTGCTAGCAC
Source organism: Zanthoxylum bungeanum (assembly GCA_019454045.1). Lineage (NCBI taxonomy): Eukaryota > Viridiplantae > Streptophyta > Magnoliopsida > Sapindales > Rutaceae > Zanthoxylum > Zanthoxylum bungeanum. The sequence goes on along the minus strand of SKCR01032991.1, from coordinate 28,737 downwards.
ATAGGAAAACTTGCTACAAATTTTCCCTTTGATCCTTCAAAGTCTCGGCCAAGAAAGATTTTGAGAAGAAATTTGGCCCTAGGCCGAATGGGAGAAGGAGAAGAAAATGGCCCCTTGGCCGAATCCATAATTGAAAAAGCTTTACCAAAATTTAGTATATGATTTCCAAAAGTCAAACCAAATTTTGGAGCCAAAATCTCATTTAATACCCACAACCACCAACATCATGAATAGTGACTGCATGTCACTCACCAAAAAGGTGAATTGACATCTATCACTAAAGCGAAAAGTGATGTGACTTGCGATGTGACTTGTGGGCCCCACTCGATTCGAAAAGTGAGTGGCCCCGCAAACACTCCCGGGCTCGGGTTCGCTAATTCTGAATTAACGAATTTTCCGTTGCGACGTAAATAAATAATTATGCCTAGCAAAATCACTATTCACATCGCTAATGAATTAATTCTAAATTAACTCGTTCGCCCGAATTAAAATCTAATTTTAATTCCGTGTCGAAATCCAATTTCGTATAATATATCGAATAAATATTATTTTATCGATTAATTCCAAATTGATCGTTCTCCCTCTTAAATAATATTTTATCCCAGATAAAATATCTTCGTAATTAATCCTAAATTAATTTTCTCTCTGTACTAATTAATCACAGATTAATAAAGTGCGAGTCATACATCATCGGTGAATCTTCGGGAATGGACCCATGAGATCCCCGGATATGTTGGCAGTAAATCCGGTCGTCGGACTATCCGAACACGTACGTACCTAGTACTACGTTTGTACCGATTTATAAGACAAGGTTGGCTTCTAGCAAAGCACCATGCCTACCCAATTTTCCAGAAATATCCTTACATGAATATGTGATCTATATCAGGCGTAGTATAGATAGTATTGCGTATTACGATCCAGTATCAGATGTCACATGCTAGGTCTGGGGCTGGAATTGTGTCTGCCCCGTAGGAAGTACATATCAGATCTCTGGTAATTAGTCTCTATATCGAATAAACATGACCTAGTCATTTTATCCCGATGACTGCAGTACATAAGAGAACGAGTTCCGTATCGTACGTGATCATATTATGACTGGAGTGATACTTCTATCTCGACATCACACCCAATACACTACGATTCTCAATATACCTAGAAGAGGCGTACATAGAACCTGTTAAATCCCTGGACGACCAAAACCAAAGTATATTGATTGTCGCAAGTATTAGTGGTGCAAGTCTCAGGTTAAGATCAAATACACCTACCCTAATTCGGACTTCCATATACACATAGTCATACTACCAATGGAATTCCGAGGGGTCTATCCAGAGCGAAGCTGTTTCCGTACCATCGGTAAACACAACCTCCTATTACACTTGCATGAGTATCCTATACCCAAATATATGAGAACTATGCCGTTATGCCCTCACAACACGCACAAGTGTAATACTAGTCTAATCCGTATTATCGATGTCCAATCTCGATAATACTACGACTAGTGATATTTAATGATTAAACCTTGGCGGATTGATACTGTCTCATATCATCTCAATCCGGAACTAATCATATGGACCTTCTATCATTTATATATCTTGGTGATCTAATCACAAAAGATAAAAGAGTAATTTCCATTGTCACATAGTTAATTTGTACAACAACACCATTATCTGTACAAATAGTGACGCTATGGGTCATAATTGTCCAAAAATCTCCCACTTTGCCTATAGCCAGTCACTCAAGTGTCCTACACCCGAACAATGTACTGTTCGCTCAAACTTTTGCTGAGGAAAGGCTTTCGTCAGCGGATTTGCATGATTATCATCTGATGCGATTTATATGATCATCATATCGCCACGATGTATGATCCGAACGAATCAGATGAAATATTGAAGTATATATATGGATCGTTGATGAGACCATTAATTCTTTAACCTGCGCTGTAGCCTAGCTCAGCTGCTAACAGAACTACTCCTAATCTAATTAGGATTATTATCGATCCAAAAGGCTTCTATTGCTGCCTCAGCTGCAGCAATATCCCGCTTTTGTTGTTTATTCGGTAACAGTATCTTGCTTGGAAGATTTCCAGCTCACTGTTCTGTTATTTCAAACTGTATAGTACCGTTGTTACGACTTATAGTCATTTTAATCGGTTTGGCAACTTACAGCAGTGATCCTAGTCACTTCAAGTTCTCCTTCTCCATAGTTTAAGACATCATCCTTAGATCTCTAAGATACTAAATATGTTCTTAACATCAATCCAATGACTATCACTTGGATTGGCCTGATTGTGACTCCATATGCTCAAAGTATATGAGACACCAGGTCGCGTACATTTATTTCAATGTACGAGTTCTCGGAGAGTGGAAACAACTTTTAGATCTATCATAGTAGATCTTTATTCGTAGAATAAATGATGTTTCTCCCAAGAATTCTACGGAGAATTTTTCATGAAAGCCAAGCTTTCACCGATTGTATTATGGGAATATCATTTCCAAGAAATGACATGTCATCATTATATAGGACATTCATTGTCAGTGCGCTCCCACTAACCTCCTTATATACACAAGAATCATTTTCGTTTTGAATTAAATCATATAGCATTATGATTACATCAAAACGATAATTCCAAGAACGCAATGCTTGCTTCAATCCATACATGGCTTGAATAACCTGCAAACCTTGTTTGCTAGTTTTGGTACGACAAAACCGTCAGGATGTTGTAAACATCCTCCGAAAGGTTTCTGTTTAAGGAAAGATATTTTGACGTTCAGCTGCCATATTTCATAAATGAAACATGCAGTATCAGCAAGCATTATCCAAATGGATTTACCGTGTCAACAGTTAAAATGTTTCGTCGTAATCGACACAATGTTGATAACGATACCTTTTCGCTACAAGCCTAGCTTTGTACGTTGGTATGTTGCCATCCATGTATGTCTCCCTTGAAGACTTATATAGTACCAATAGGCACAATGCCTTGCGGTACATCAACTAGTATACAAACGTGGTTGGTATACATGGAATCCATTTTGGACATCATGTCACTTTGCCATAATAGGGAGTCGATACCTTGTATCACTTCCTCATACGTAGTCAGTTCATATTCCTCAATAAGATTGACATCTTTATGAGGTGAGATCACAAACCCATACCCCAGGTTGTTTTCTGACTCTCTCTGACTTACGCGGTTCTTGTGTATTTGAAGATTATTGGTATAGTTTCATCCCTGATGCACTATTTGTGTTCCATTAAGAAGTCGGTGCCTGGAACAGTATTACTCCGATTTTCATTGAGTTTTACTTTCCTCCCACTTACCACTGCATATTATTATTCCTCTTAGGAAAATCACTTGGTGAGCAACAATTACATTGTTCTCTTGTGAGTTGTATAATTACTATACTTTGGTTTCCCTAGGATAACCTACATTTAGGCACTTATCCGATTTGGGTTTTTGTTTGGTATCATCCAAACTTATGCCTAGCATTCCCAAATCTTTAGGAATGAGAAAACCCGGTTTCTTTCCTGTTCATATCTAATATGAATTCTGTCAAACATATTTCTATGGAACCTTATTCAAAATAAGTTCTGCACTGTTCAATGTGTATCCGTTGAAGGAAATGGTAGCTCAGAGCGACTCATGATTAACCTTATCATGTCCAACAAAATTTAATTTCTCCGTTCGGACACTCCGTCAAACTGACGTGTTTTGGGAGGAGTCCTCATAGAAAGAATACTATTCTCTTTCAAGTATTTGAGAAACTTATTGCTTAAGTATTTTCATCATGGTCTAACCGTGATGGTTTTATACTTTAGCCGATCTGTCTGTCTATTTCGTGTCGAAACTTTAAAAGTTTCTTATTCATGTTTCAAAAGAAACACATAACCATAACGCGATGCCACATCCGTAAAGGTCATGAAATATTCATATCCACCTTTAGCCTAGCTAGACATGGTCCCACTTACGCCACTATGAACGAGGGCTAACAGATCGGTGGCACTTGCACTTTTACCAAGTAAAAGGTGTTTTAGGCACTTTGCCTAAAATACTAGATTCGTAGACATCATTTGAATGGAATCAAATCCGTCCTAGTATCCACTCTTCAAAAGTGTGGATATACGAGTCTTGTTTAATTATGTCCCAGACAACAATGCCACTTATAAGTCTCAACTGATTAATTCAGTTTGAGCTATTTGTTTGTCATGTCATACGTTTGAGATTTATTTATATTCAAAATATAAATTCTGTTAGTCACATCTAATGTGTTTATCTCAATATCATCTTTATAAAATAAAACACTTTAGTGTTCTAGAATATAAAGATATATCCGCAACGGATTAAACACTGATATAGAGATAATGTTTCTAGTCAAACTAATTACATTATAACAGTTTCGTAATTTAAGTACACACCCAAAGTGTAGTTCGTAAACTTAGGTATCTAAGGTTAAAACAGCGACTTTCGTCCCGTTTCCGATTCGCAAATTAATCTCAACTGAAGTCAGTATCCTGCTCATAGCAGATTATGCACACCAGTACATATTTATGTACCACATCCAGTATCTAATATCCAATTTTAATACTAGAAGTGAACACGTTTATGACAAATATATTTGAAGTCAGAGCCTTGCCCGTCTTCAATTCCTTCATGTCTGCAATGTCCATACGGCAGTCACGCTTCCGCGATCCCGTTTGCCACAATTTAGGCAGACATCTTGGGATATGTCATTTATCTTCCCAGAAGATTATAATGACTTTGCATTTGCCTCTTTTCACACTCCAGAAGCCTTTGGCCAAGCCTTGGCCTTCTGGGATGTTAAAGTAAGGTGCGCCTTGCGCTTCTTGCCTTATTGCAAACTTTGGCTTTGTCTCCTTGAGTATAGCCATTAACTCTCCAAGAGTTGCCTATTGCAATTTAGTACTTCTAAGTTCTAAGGATAGATCTATGAACATCCTTCAATTTCCTTATCATACTATAAAGATCTAATCCTTAGTTCTGATTAAGAAATTAAGGAGTCTATTTGCCAAGCTTAATGGATTAAGCACTAAAGTTATCGTCACATGAATCTTCCAAAGATCATGCTCTACTAGTTGTTTAACTCCGGGCTTATGCCTAAGATGTTATTTTATCAAATAAAGTAACTTCTTAGTTTCCAAGACTATCCTAAAATATTATTCCCAATTTGAAAATTAAAGTCGTTTAAATACATTTTCATCCAACTAATATATTAATTTATTTGACGAAAAATTTGAATGAGCTCGTATGGCAAGTAACTAAACGAATATTGCAAATTTAATACTTGCCTCACACTATTTTTCGGCGAGCCTCTAACCCTCTGTTGAGTACTCGGGAAACCTTGTTTCCTAGTGCGCTAAGATCCCTTTAAATAACACACAATCTTGACTTTGGCCAACAAATTGTATGATAATTAACTAGGTAGATCTCTAAGATCAATTGGATCCTATCCAATTCCTAGATCCAGTAGGTGGGACATCCAAGTCCGAAACATATATCTTATATATGCCAATATATCCAATATATTGCCTAACCTTTTTCCTTTGAATCAACTAAGCCTTGGCTTTGGCACAATAAACTTAGTGATCCTAGTTAAGCGGAACCCATTGACCTTGGAGAGCTTCGTAATCGATGTCGATGGACAAGAAGTGATCTTGACTTTGGCCAACAAATCACAACTTGGACAAGACACCGATATGGAACAAAGCCTTCATGATTCAAACACATCCGCGACGGACAAAAGTCTTGAATTTGGCCAACAAACCAATGTCAGTCTTGGATCTTGAGTAAGAATCACTAAATGGAAGGAAAAACGCTTAATATGATGTTGAGGGTTTTTCGCGTAATTGGCAACCAATTAATTATCTTTGTTAAGGTCTCATCATCATACACCCTTAAACATGAATTCTAAACACATAATAATGCACGTAAATAAATATAATAATGATATGTGGATGGATACTTAACACATTGTTCCTAGAAAAAATCTCTCCATTTCCTCTCTCCCGCTAGCACAAGTATTACTTCTACCCGATTACATAACACTTCTAAAGAAACCTCATTTACATTGAGGGGAATAGGTGAGAAGAGAAATACATAGAGTAAGAAGGTAATAGGCTGGACATGCAGGTCCAATTAATAAATTCTAAATTTATTACAACAATTTCCAAAATTGCCCTACCCATCTAATATCCATCCGATATACATTATTCATGCATCGCATTCATGTATTCACACAAGCATGTTATCAATCAATCTAATCCAATTAATTAATCTGAATATTAATGACCATCCAATGTTCAAACAACGATTTGATTTTACACGAGTCAAACTCGTTTTGCGAATAAGTACTCAAACTACGAATTCTTGAATTAAATTAAACTACAACATTAAATCCAATTTAATTTGCATTTAATACTAATTCATTTATTTAATTCCAAATTAAATATTACACTTTATTAACGAACCTTTAAGACTTAGATTCCAAATCTAATCGTTACAGGTCTCAAAGCCCGATTTACATCCAATGTCAATTTAATTAAAGTCCAATGGGCTTTTAATTAATTTCTTAAGGCATGGACTTTTGGTCAATATGGGTCAAACCCAAATACCAAAGCCCATTTAAGGAATCACCCTTATTTGCCAAGAAAGAAATTTAGGCCCATTAGGCCCAATTATTATTAAAGGTCCATTAAGTCATATTTGGACATTATGGATATGGTTTTGGGCCCAATTGGATCCAACCAATTTGCCTAAAACAATCTTGGTACAACCAAGCCCATTAAGCCCAATTACAACTTTAAAAGCCCAATTCCAAATTTAAGCCCAATTAATTAAATTACCAAATTCCAAATTTTATAACTTAATTAACCAAAGTTTATTGTCATAATTAATTACCCAAATTAACATTTCCAAAACACAAATTTGTACAATTAATTATGCTCATTATCATCAAAACATGTCCAACACATTTGAATCAAAAATCAATCATTTTCCATGCATTATAGTCTCGGCATTTTGGGGTTTAATTGTTCGATTCGATTTCAATCAAATTAAATCTACAATCAACATTACCCAATTGTTTCAAGTCATCCAATGATCAAAGAAATAAAAATACCATGACTTTAGGGCATATGTACCTCTCGGCCAAGCCTATAATTTTGGGGAAAAATGATCCAATCCAATTTTCACAAAATTGATAACAAATAGCTCCAAGTCATTCATTTACAAGCATGCTCAAATAATTAATTTCACTCAAACATGCTCAAATTCAATTTACCCAATTTTACCCTAATTCAAGTTTCATGCTCAACATCGCTCTGATACCATTGTTGGGTTTCTCTAAGGTCTTGGGATCGATTTCAAGTAATAAAACTCATGTGAATACTCAAAGAAGAATGGCGGAAACATACTTACATTGAACGGCTTAGCGATGCATTGAACACAAAACTTTTGGCTCCTCATAGGAAGCTCTCGGCAATGGTCCAATTTTTGCTCCTTGAGTTTTCGGTCACCACCTCCATGGATGATCCTGTTGGATAATATGACCCATAGCGTCACTATTTGCACAGATCATTGTGTTGCTGTAGCAAATTAACTATGTAACAAGGAATTGCACTCTCATCATTTGTGATTAGATCACCTTAGATATATAAATGAAGAGAGGTCCCTATGATTAGTTCCTGGATTGAGATGATATAAGACAGTATCAGTCCACGAAGGATTAATCATTAAATATCCCTAGCCGTAGTATTATCGAGACTGGACATCGATAATGCGGAATAGGCTAGTATTGCACTTGTGCGCGTTGTGAGGGCACAACGGCATAGTTCTCATATATATATAAGTATTGGATACTTGTGCAAGTGCGATAGGAGGTCGTGTTTCACCGATGGTACGGGAAACAGCTTCGCTCTGATACCATTGTTGAATTATTCTAAAGTCCCAAGATCAAACAAGACATGAAAACATGCGTGAATACACCAATGAAGATAGCGGAATACTTACATTGATCGGTTATGTCGATTTGAAGACGAATCAAGGCCAAAAACGTACTGCCTTGCTCACGCCACTGCAACCAGTTCAAGAGCTAATGTTGCAAGCATGAAAAATGTAGGGTTTAAAATTTGGGTAAATGTTTGTTGAGCATGATTTGAATAAATTGATTGTTTAAGTATGCTTATAACATGTTTGATTGCATTTTGGTTGGACCAATTTGTTGAAAATTGATTTGGAATAATTTTCCCCAATTTATTCATGTTGGCCGAATGTGTAGGAGTCTTGGAGTTCTTGGAATTTTTCATTTTAAATTCATTGGATGAGTTATAATGATATAGGATGATGTTAATTTGAAGTCAATTTGATTGAATTTTGAATTGAACAAAAATCCCCAATTTCCTTCACCTTGGCCGAATGTATAGCCCTATTGAATGTCTTGGTAATTTTGATTTTATGAACATTGGATGTGTATGAAATCATTCGGGAAGTTAATACGTTGTCAATTGTGTAATTAATCGGATTGAATTCAAATCGGACAAAATAACCTTCCTTGGCCGAGAGCATTGAAGCATGTTTATGGGTTTGATTTTCAATTTGTGTGTTGGACATATGATAATGAATTAAGCATGATTAATTGGACTAATTTGGTGCTTCGGAAATATTGATTTAGTCGATTAATCATATAATGCACTTTAGGTAATTAAATTGCGTAATTGGATTAGTGTAATTTAATTATTTAGGCTTAAATTGGATTTGGGCTTGAATTGTTGTAATTGGGCCTATTGGGCTTGATTTATCAAGTTTGGTTTAGGCCAATGGATTGGATCCAATTGGGCCCAAAACCTTGACCATAAAGCCCAAATGCGACTTAATGAACCTTTAAAGTTCAATTGGGCCTAATGGGCCAAGATTGATTTATGGGCTTATGGGGTAAATCCCGGATTGGACTCTGGTTATCGGTTTGACCCGAGTTGACCAAAAGTCCACGCCTTAAGAAATCAATCAAAAGCCCATTGGACTTTAATTGAATTGACGTTGGACGTTAATCGGTCTTTGAGACGCGTTACGATTAGATTTGGAATTTAAATCGTAAAAGGTTTATTAAATAAAAGTGTAATATTTAATCTAGAATTGAATAGTGAATTAGTATTAAATACATGTTAAATTAGATTTAATGATGTAGTTTAATTTAATTCATGAATTCGTACTTTAAGTACTTATTCGCAAAAACGAGTTTGACTCGAACAAAATCAAATCGTTGTTTGAACATTGGATGATCACTTAATTATCAGATTAATTAATTTGATTAGATTGATTGATAGCATGCTTATGTGTGTGAATACGTGTGGTTGTATTGAATGAATAATGTATATCGGATGGATATTAGTCGGGTGGGCAATTTTAAAATTGTTGTAATATATTCGATTTATTAAATTGGACCTGCGTGTCCAGCCTTATCACCTTCTTTCTCTTTGTATTCTCTTCTCACCTATTCCCCTCTATGTATATGAGGTTTCTTTAGAAGTGTAGTGTAACGGGTAGAAGTTGTACAAGTGCTAGCTTGAGTGAGAAATGGAGAGATTTGATCTAGGATCAATGTGTTAAAGTATCCATCCGCATATCATTATTATTTATTTTCATACTCGCTTTATTATGTATTTAGAATGCATGTTTAAGGGGTGTGTATGATGATGAGACCTAACAAAGATAATTAAATTGGTAGCCAATTTGCACGCGAAAAACCCTCGTTAAATATCAAGCGTTTATTTTCCTTCCATTGAGTGATTCTTACTCAAGATCCGAGATTGGCAGGGGTTGTTGGCCAAAGTCAAGCCCTTGTCCGTCAAAGATGTGTTTTAATCACGAGGCTTTGTTCCATATCGGTGTCGTGTCCAAGTTGTGGTTTGTTGGCCAAAGTCAAGACCACTTCTTGTCCATTGACATTGATTACGAAGCTTCCATGTCAATGGGTCCGCGCTTGACTGGGATCACTAGGTTGTTGTGCCAAAGCCAAGGCCTAGTTGATTTAGAGGAAAAAGGTTAGGGTATACATTCGATGTATAGGCATATATAAGATATATGTTTGGGACTTGGATGTCCACCTACTGGATCTAGGAATTGGATGAGATCCAATTGATCTTCGAGATCTACCTAGTTAATTATCATACAATTTGTTGGCCAAAGTCAAGATTGTGTGATATTTAACGGGATCCTAGCCCACTAGGAAACACGGTTTCCCGAGTACTCGACGGAGGGTTAGAGGCTCGACGAAAAATAGTGGGAGGCAAGTATTGAATTTGCAACATTCGTTCGAATACTCGCTAAACGCGCTCATTTATTTTTACTCGTCATATTTATTAAAAGTATTAGTTGGACTAATATTTTATGTTGTTTTAAAATATATATAGTTGGACTATATACAAACTCATATAGTTGATTTTATAATTGGATTATAGTAATCAATATAATTGAATTAAAATGATAGTTGATTTTATAATTAGATTATAGTAATCAATATTAAAATTATAGTTGATTAAATAATTAGATTATTGTAATCATTATAATAAATAGTACCTTATTAAATTGATTAAATAGTTGGACTATTGAAATCAAGAAAGAATTGAAAAGTTGAATATTTAAAATATAATCATTGGATTAAATGCTTTAAATGATTTAATTTTCAATTGGGAATTAATAATAGGTTAATTTATTTGATAAAATAACTTATTATGACTAAGCCCATAATAAGCAAATAGTAGAGCATAAAGTCTTTGGAAGATTTATGTGATGATGACTTTAGTGCTTAATTAATATACTTATAATAAATCTATCTTTAGATTTAAAAGTATTTAAAATGCAAATAATAATTCTTGGGAATTAATTGACTATTTTAGTGGAGAAAAGTCAAAGTTTGCAATTGGGCATGTAGCACAAGGTGCACATCATTTCGATAATCTAAAACCCAGGGTTTGTGAAATATTGAAAAGGATAATTGACATATCCCAAAGTGACTACCATTTGATATGGAAGACACGAAGGAATTAAAGATAGGGCGAGGCTCTAACTTTAAAATATTTGTCAAAGTTATGTTTACTACTAGTATTGAAATTGGATTTTAAATACTTAGTGTGGTACATAATATATATATGTATTGACGTTCAGAATCCGCTGTGAGCTGGATACTGGCTTCAAGCCGAGATTTCTCTGCGAATTGGAACGGGACGAAAGTCGCTGTTTCGACCGTAGATACCTATGTTTAGGAACTACCCTTTGGGTATGTACTTAAATTAGGAAATGTTATAATGTAACTAGTTTGACTAGAGACATTATCTCTATATCAGTGTTTAATCCGATGCGGATAAAACCTTTATATTCTAGAACACTAAAGTGTTTCATTATATAAAGATGATACTGAGATAAATACATTGGATGTAAATAACAGAATTATATTTTGAATATAATAAAATCTCAAACATATAAAATGACAAATAAATAGCTTAAATTGATTTGATCAATGGAGACTTATTTGTGGCATTGTTGTCTAGGACACAATTAAACAAGACTCGTATATCCACACCTTTTGAAGAATGGGTACTAGGACTGATTTGACTATTCAAATAAGGTCTGCGAATCTAGTTTATTAGGTAAAGTACCTAAAATACTATTTACTTGGTAATAGTAAAAGGGCCACCGATCTGTTAGCCCTATTCATGATGAATTTAGTGGGCCCATATCTAGCTAGGCTAAATATGAACATGAATATTTCGTGACCTTAACGGATGTAGCATCACGTTGTGGTTATGTGTTTCTTTTGAAGAACACAGATCGGAAACTTTTTGAAGTTTCGACACGAAGAAAACAAACAGATCGGCTATAGTGTTATTCCGCCACGGTAAGACCGTAATGGAAAATACTTAAGCAATAAGTTTCATACGTACATGAAAGAGTACGGTATTCTTTCATGTGAGGACTCCTCCCGAGACACGTCAGTTAGACGGTGTGTCTGAACTAAAACCGAATTTTGTTGGACATAATAAGGTTTATCACGAGTCGCTCTGAGCTACTATTTCCTTCAATAGGATATGTATTAACAGTGCAAAACTTATTTAGAATAAGGTTCCATATAAATCTGTTTGACAGATATCATATAGGATATGAACAGGGAAGAAACGAGGTTTCTCATTCCTGATAATTTGGGTATGCCAGGCATAACGTTTGGATGATACCAAACTAAAGAGACCCAAATTGGATAAGTGCCAATATAGGTTATCCTAAGGGAAACCTTAAGTATAGTACTTATAAATCTCACATGAGAACAATGTAATTGTTGCTCACCATGCGGTTTTTCCTGAGAGGAATACCGATATGCAATGGTCAGTGGGAGGATAGTGATACTCGATGAAAATCGGAGTAGTAACACTGTTCAAGGCACGAAGTCCTTAATGGAACACAAATAGTTCATCTATGATGAAACTATACCATTAACTTCAAATACACAAGAACTTCGTAGATCGGATAGAGTCAGAAAACAACCTAGGGTATGGGTTTCTGATCTCACCCCATAATGATGTCAATCTTATGGAGGTGTACCATCCGACTACGTTTAAAGGAAGTGATACGAGGTATCGACTCCCTGTTATGGCAAAGTGCCATGGAGTCCGAAATGGATTCCATGTATAACAACTATGTTTGGATACTAGTTGTTGTACCACAAGGCATTGTGCCTATGGTACATTAAACGTCTTCAAGGAAGACATACATGGAAGGCAACATACCAACGTGCAAACCTAAGGTTTTGACGGAAAGGTATCGTTATCAACATTGTGTTAATAACGGTTCAACCTTTTTACCTGTTGCCATGGTAAATCCATTTTGAAGATGCTTGTTGATAACTGTATATTTCATTTATGAAATATGTCAGTTACAAATCAAAATCGCTTTCCTGAAAAGGAAACCTTTTGGAGGATGTTTACAACATCCTGACGATTTTGTATAACCGACAAACCAGGTTTGCGGGTTATTCGATCCATGTTTGGATGATGCAAGCATAAGGTTCTTGGAACTGTCGTTTTGAAATAATCATAATGGTTTATGATTTGACTCAAAACGAAATAATTCTTGTGTATATAAGGAGGTTAGGGGAGCGCACTGACAGTTAAATTCCCATATAGCAATTGGTGAAAGCTTGGCTTTCATAGATATTCTTTCATAGAAATTCTCCGTAGAATTCTGGGGAGTAACAACCTTTATTCAAGGAATAAAGATCTACTGGGATAGATTTGGTTTGTTAACACTCTCTGGGAAATTGTACATTTAAAATGTACTTGTATTGGTGTCTCATACGCTTCGAGCATATGGAGTCACAATCGGGTCAATCCAAGTGATAGTCACTGGATTGAAGTTAAGAACATCTGTTAGTATCTTTGAGAACTAAAGATGCTATCTTTTACTATGGAGAAGGAGAACTTGAAGTGACTGGGATCACTGCAGCAAGTTTCCAAACGATTAAATACTGCGGTACTATAAAGTTTGAATAACAGGGACAGTGAGCTGGAAATCTTCCTAGCAAGATAACTGTTGCCGAAAATAAACAACTAATGCGGATTATTGCTGCAGCTGAGGCAGCAATAGAAGCCATTGGGTCGATAATAAATCTAATTAGATTAGATATAGTTCTGTTAGCAGCTGAGCTAGGCGTCAGCACAAGGCTAAAGAATTAAAGGTCTCATCGACGATCCAGATATATACTTCTATATTCATCTGATTCGTTCGGATCATACATCGTGGCGATGTGATGATCGTATAAATCGCGTCAAACGATAATCGAACAAATCCGCTGACGAAAACCTTTCCTCAGCAATTTGAGCGAACCTTACATAGTTCGAGTGTAGGACACTTGAGTGACTCGCTACGTGCCAAGTGGGAGATTGTTGGATAATATGACCCATAGCGTCACTATTTGCACAGATCATTGTGTTGCTGTAGCAAATTAACTATGTAACAAGGAAATTGCACTCTCATCATTTGTGATTAGATCACCTTAGATATATAAATGAAGAGAGGTCCCTATGATTAGTTCCTGGATTGAGATGATATAAGACAGTATCAGTCCACGAAGGATTAATCATTAAATATCCCTAGCCGTAGTATTATCGAGACTGGACATCGATAATGCGGAATAGGCTAGTATTGCACTTGTGCGCGTTGTGAGGGCACAACGGCATAGTTCTCATATATATATAAGTATTGGATACTTGTGCAAGTGCGATAGGAGGTCGTGTTTCACCGATGGTACGGGAAACAGCTTCGCTCTGGATAGACCCCTCGGAATCCCATTGGTATTATGACTATGTGTCTATGGGAGGCCGAAATCAAGGTAGGTGTGTATAGTCTTAACCTGAGACTTGCATCGCTAATACTTGCGATAATCGGTAGACTTTGGTCTTGGTGGTACAGGGCTTTTAACGGTTTTGCGTACACCACTTCTGGGTTTATCAGAGAGTCGTAGTGTATTGGTATGATGTCGAGACGGAAGTATCACTTCAGTCATAATGGAGATGATGTCACGCAGGATACGGTATTAGTGCTCTTAAGTGATGCGCGTCCAATCGTGATATTATGACCAGGTCATGAATATCCGATTATAGAGACTAGTTACCAAACATCCGATATGTGTTTCGGACGGGGCAGACACTTATCCAGCCCCAGCCCTAGCACGTGACTATCCGATACTGGGCCGATATGCACAATACATTAGTATACTACGCTTGATACAGATCTTAATATTCTTAAATGGATATGTCCGGAGAATTGGGTAGACTTGGTGCTTTGCTAGGAGTCGACCTTGTCTCGTAAATCGGTAGAACGTAGTACTTGGTACGTACGTGATTCGGATACTCCGACGACCGTATTTACTGCCAGATTATCCGGGATCTCATGGGTCGCTTCCCGATAATCCACCGATGACGCACAACTCGCACTCTTGAATAATCTGGGATTATAAGAGAAGAGAGAGAAAATTAATCTAGGATTAATAACGGAGATGTTTTATTCGGGATAAAATGTCGTCTAAGAGAGAGAACGATTAATTCGGAATTAATCGATGTATTAATATATTCGATATATTAGACGAAATTAGATTTCGACGCGGAATTAAAATCAGATTTTAATTCGGGCAAACGAGTTAATTTAGAATTAATTCGTTAGCGACGTAAATAATAATTTCGCCAGGCGCAATTATTTATTTAAATTCGATTGAATTAACGTCGCGACGTAAGCTCGGTATTTCGGAAATATCGAACCCAAACGCGTGAGTGCATGTGGGCCCACTTTCATTTGGAAACGTGTGGGGCCCACATGACACATGTCATTCTAATGCTTTGCATGTAGATTGTGTACATTGCACTCAATGTCATTGCATGGAGTTTGAGTGTTTGACACTCTAAGCCATTGCATGTTATGTGTCATAATTTTATTATTAATTTAATGAAAATTATGGCATAAATATAAATTGATTTTTTGGTAAATGATTTTAACTTAATACACAAAACTTCTTCTCTCTCAACTCTCTCTTCTCTCACGCCCAATGAAGGAATTGTTCACTGGTTTGAACCAGAAATGGCGTGAACAAAGGGAAGCCAAGAGTGGTTTCTCATGGTGAGAAATCAAGTGCTAGCACACTTTCAAGTCTTGCGAAGGTGGTAGGGAGGTTCGACCATGAGGCGGGACTCATCCGATGGAGTTTGGAGCTTCGTTTTGAGACCCGAAACTGCCAAGACAGTGAGCATGGACTGGTTGCAGTGGCGTGAGCAAGGCAGTACGTTTTTGGCCTTGATTCGTCTTCAAATCGACATAACCGATCAATGTAAGTATTCCGCTATCTTCATTGGTGTATTCACGCATGTTTTCATGTCTTGTTTGATCTTGGGACTTTAGAATAATTCAACAGATCCAAGCGCCAAGCTTTATTTGGTGATTCCATGCTAATGAAAAATATTCCCTATCACCTTTGTATGTCCTCTTTGGTGTGCTAGCACATATGAAAACTTGCTACAAATTTTCCCTTTGATCCTTCAAAGTCTCGGCCAAGCAAGATTTTGAGAAGAAATTTGGCCCTAGGCCGAATGGGAGAAGGGAGAAGAAAATGGCCCCTTGGCCGAATCCATAGGGAGAGAGAGAGATGAGATGTGTTTTCTTATTTTGTTTTCTAAAAAACAAAATTGTTGAAAAAGCATTACAAAAATTGGTATATGATTTCCAAAAGTCAAACCAATTTTTGGAGCAAAAATCTCATTAATGCCCACAACCACTAACATCGTGAATAGTGACTGCATGTCACTCACCAAAAAGGTGAATTGACATCTATCACTAAAGCGACAAGTGATGTGACTTGCGATGTGACTTGTGGGCCCCACTCGATTTGAAATGCGAGGGGGCCTGCAAACACTCCCGGGCTCGGGTTCGCTAATTCTGAATTAACGAATTTTCCATTTCGACGTAATTAAATAATTATGCATAGCAAAATCACTATTCACGTCGCTAACGAATTAATTCTAAATTAACTCGTTCCCTGAATTAAAATCTAAATTTAATTCCGCGTCGAAATTCAATTTCGTATAATATATCGAATATATATTATTTTATCGATTAATTCCAAATTAATAGTTCTCTCTCTTAAATAATATTTTATCCCAGATAAAATATCTTCGTAATTAATCCCAGATTAATTTTCTCTCTCTACTAATTAATCCCAGATTAATAAAGTGCGAGTCATACGTCATCGGTGAATCTTCGGGAAGCAACCCATGAGATCCTCGGATATGTTGGCAGTATATCCGGTCATCGGACTATCCGAACACGTACGTACCTAGTACTACGTTTGTACCGATTTACAAGACAAGGTTGGCTTCTAGCAAAGCGCCATGCCTACCCAATTCTCCATAAATATCCTTACAGGAATAAGTGATCTATATCAGGCGTAATATATGTAGTATTGTGTATTACGGTCCAGTATAGGATGTCACATGCTAGGCATAGGGCTGGAATTGTGTCTGCCCCGTACGAAGCACATATCGGATCTCTGGTAACTAGTCTCTATATCGGATAAACATGACCTAGTCATTTTATCCCGTTGACTGCAGTACATAAGAGAACGTGTTCCGAATCCTACGTGATCATCATCTCCACTATGACTGGAGTGATACTTCCATCTCGACATCACACCCAATACACTACGATTCTCAATATACCTAGAAGAGGCATACATAGAACCTGTTAAAGCCCTGGATGACCAAAACCAAAGTATATTGATTGTCGCAAGTATTAGCGATGCAAGTCTCAGGTTAAGACCAAATACACCTACCCTGATTCAGACTTCCATAGACACATAGTC
Organism: Zanthoxylum bungeanum; assembly: GCA_019454045.1. Lineage (NCBI taxonomy): Eukaryota > Viridiplantae > Streptophyta > Magnoliopsida > Sapindales > Rutaceae > Zanthoxylum > Zanthoxylum bungeanum. Next base: position 11,335 of record SKCR01032991.1, on the reverse strand, counting down.
ATACTACCAATGGAATTCCGAGGGGTCTATCCAGAGCGAAGCTGTTTCCGTACCATCGGTAAACACAACCTCCTATTACACTTGTATGAGTATCCTATACCTAAATATATGAGAACTATGCCATTATTCCCTCACAACGCGCACACGTGTAATACTAGTCTAATCCGCATTATCGATGTCCAATCTCGATAATACTACAACTAGGGATATTTAATGATTAAACCTTCGCGGATTGATATTGTCTCATATCATCTCAATCCGGAACTAATCATATGGACCTTCTATCATTTATATATCTTGGTGATCTAATCACAAATGATAATGGAGCAATTTCCTTTGTCACATAGTTAATTTGTACAACAACACCACGATTTGTACAAATAGTGATGCTATGGGTTATAATTATCCAACACCATCAACACGTCCAATTGTTAAATTTCAATAATTAACCATGATCATTCATAGGGTATCATATTCAGCCAAGGGTATATTTTGGGGAAAATTAATCCTATCATTTTTTCAAAATTCCAACAATGCACAAGTCCAATTGAACATCATATAAACATATCCCAACCAATAATTTAGGCAAATTAAGCTTCAAGCCAAAAATCCCAAATTTAAAGTCATGAACCCTAGATTTATTTTATGCTTAACCTGGCTCTGATACCATTGTTAGGTTCTCCTAGAACATGCCAGTGATCTATTATGCATAAAAAGTGTGAATAATCAAAGTAAGATTGCGGAAAAATACTTAAAATGATCGGTTATGGCGGATGTGGAGATAACAAAAATTTGATTTCCTTTGTATGAATGTTGAGCTCCAAGCCCTCCTTTGAATTCGAAACTCAAGGGTTAGTGTCCCTAACACCTTTGTTGACTCCTTTGATGTGATAGCATGCAAGATTTTTGAATCAAAAATCATCAAACATGAACCCTAGGTTCACGCCACTTTGAGAGTGAGAGGGGAGAGTTTCGGTCATTGCATCAATGAGAGGGATAGAGTGTTTTTTTTTTTTGATTTTCCAAAATCAATATGTCAAATACCAAATTTCCAAAAGTTGGTATTAGTCATTCAAAATGAAAATATAAAATAAAGCTTGAGTGTAAAGATTGTTTTAAGTGTTGAAAAAGCAATCCAAGGCTTACACTTTATTTCAACAACTTCCATCACAAGTCAAAAGTGTGAAGTAAGTCAAATGGGCCCCACCACTTGCAAATTCCGAATTTAAGTCGAACAATCTCAACGCGCAACTTCGCTCGGGCTCGGGTTCATTAATTCTGAATTAACGAATTTTCCATTGCCACTTAATTAAATCAAATTTAATTAAATAATAATGCCTCGCAAAATTATTATGAAAGTCGCTCGCGAATTAATTCTAAATTAATTCGTTCGCCCGAATTAAAATCCAATTTTAATTCCGCTATGAAATCTAATTTCATTTAATATATCGAATATATTATTTAATCGATTAATTCCAAATTAATCGTTATCTCTACTATTTGAATTTTATCCCAGATAAATTCTTTCCGCAATTAATCCTAGATTAATTTTCTCTCTATCAGACTATCCGAACACGTGCGTACCTCGTACCACATTCTTACCGATTTACAAGACATGGTTGGCTTCTAGCAAAGCACCATGCCTACCCAATTTTCCAGAAATATTCTTTTAAGGAATATGTAATCTTTGTCAGGCGTAGTATACGTAGTATTGCGTATTACGATCCAGTATCAGATGTCACATGCTAGGCATGAGACTAGAATTGTGTCTACTCCGTACGAAGCATATATCGGATCACTAGCAACTAGTAGTCTCTTTAATCGGATAATCATGACCTTGTCATATTATCCCGATAGCTGCAGTATATTAGAGAGTACCAGTTCTGTACCCCTGCGTGATCATCATCTCCATATGACTGAAGTGATACTTCCATCTTGACATCACACCCAATACACTACAATTCTCAGTATACCCAGAAAATGAGTACATAGAACATGTTAAAGCCTCGGAAGACCAAAACCAAAGTATACTGATTGTCGCAAGTATTAGCGTTGCAAGTCTCAGGTTAAGACCAAATACACCTACCCTGATTCGGATTCTCATAGAAACATAGTCACACTACCAATGGAATTCTGAGGGGTCTATCCAGAGCGAAGCTGTTTCTGTACCATCGGTAAACACAACCTCCTATCACACTAGCATAAGTATCCAATACTTAAATATATGAGACCTATGTCGTTACGCTTCCATAACGCGCACAAGTGCAATACTAGTCTATTCCGTATTATCGATGTCCAGTCTCGATAATACTAGGACTAGGGATATTTAATGATCAACCTTATGTGGATTAATATTGTCTCATATCTTATTAATCCGGTACTAATCATATGGACTTTTATCATTTATATATCCCGATAATCCAATTACAAATGATAAAAGAGCAATTTCTTTTGTCACATAGTTAATTTGTACAACAACACCATGTTCTGTACAAATAGTGATGCTATGGGTCATAATTGTCCAACATTTAGCACAACGCATTTTAGCAGAAAATTTACATTTTTGCCCTTTTTTCCGTTTTCTGCTGTTTTGGCCTCGAATTGCCTCCACAGAGTCTTGTTATTTTATTTATCTACAAAATACCACAAAACACATCAAAATATTCACAAAACTTAAGAAACTGTACAAAATATTAAGTCAAATGAGTGGGAAATAGTGATCTATTTACCACTCATCAGGTATAATTTTGGTAACCGTAAGACAACAAATATAATGTTTAGACATGGCCTACATCTTTCGAAGAAGATGTGCCCACAAACAGAAGATGAGAAGATTAGAATGTCTAATTAGCCTTATGCTTCGTGTTTGGGTAGCATCATGTATGCCATGTTATGTACTAGGCCTGATATCAACTTCCCAGTTAGTGTGACCAGCAGATATCAGTCCAATCCAGGTAATGACCATTGGATGGCCATTAAACATATCCTCAAGTATCTTAAAAGGTACTAAGGATAAGTTTCTAATTTATGGAGGAAACTAACTGCAGGTTAATGAGTATACAGATTCGAATTTCCAATCGGATCCTGATGATAGATAGTCTATATCAGGATTCGTGTTTACCCTTAACTGAGGTGAAGTCTATTGGAAAAGTTCCAAAGAATGGTCCACAACTGATTCCACCACAGAGGCAAAATATATTGCAGCTTCTGAAGCTACAAAAGAAGTTGTTTGGGTTAAAAACTTTATCACATAATTGGGAGTTGTCCCAAATATCGAGAATTCAATTCTATTATACTGTGATAATAATGTAGCCATTGTGCAAGCAAAGGAACCGAGGGCGCATTCGAGAGATTGTGTCAGAAGGAGACATTATCGTGTGTAAGGTCCCGAGTGAATATAATATAGCAGAACCGCTTACGAAGGCCATTCCTCCAAAGTTATTTGATAAACATGTGGAGTCGATGAGTATGAGATACAATCGATATTGGCACTAGAGCAAGTGGATGAATTTGTTAGGGTTGGTGCTCAGAGCACAATTTTTCTTATGTGTTTCCATGTAAATACTTATGTAATATTTTATTATGAATAAAATAAACAATCTCTATTATATAACGTATCTTATATATTATAAATATGTAATTGACCTTGGAATGATAAGTTATGATACAGTTGTAAAAGCGTCGCAACTGACATTGAGTTATCTCATAACAATATCATTTCTTTAACAGTTTCTGGTCAAAGTTTACATTACTTGGTCAGTAAGTGAACCCGTTGAGACATGTATATGTCATCTATTGGAATCTTGGATTCCAATGGTTGATTCTCAATTAACTATGAATCTTCGAGACTCGTATAGACATGTAGGTGTTTATATCGGATAAACACTGAATGACTCACCGAAAAATCTTCTCGGGTTAAGTAACATAATGATTCTTTGACTTGAGATAGCACTGTGGATATATGAGATATCCTCTACACTTTGATGGCAGTCACGTCACCGACTTATTTAGGTCGGACCTTCGCCTGTCCGTTAAGTGTGGACTGTTCCTCATGATATCCTCTATATGTCAAGATAGAATTCGTCAGCTCTATGTGTTAGACAGTTATGACCCATAGCGTCACTATTTTGTAAATGATATTGTATTATTGTACAAAATTAACTATGTAGTAATGAAATTGCCTTTTACCGTTTTGTAATTTATTTACTTTGATATAAATGGTAAGAGTCCCTATGATTAGTTCCAGATTGTGATGATATGAGACGGTATCAATCCATAAAGGTTTAATCATTAAATATCCCTAGTCGTAGTATTATCGAGATTGGACATCGATAATGCGGAATAGACTAGTACTGCACTTGTGCATGTTGTGAGGGCACAACGGCATAGTTCTCATATATTTAAGTATAGGATACTTATGCAAGTGCGGTAGGAGGTTGTGTTTTACCGATGGTACGGAAAACAGCTTCGCTCTGGATAGACCCCGCGGAATCCCATTGGTAGTATGTCTGCGTGTCTATGGGAGTCCGCTTCAGGGTAGGTGTATATGATCTTAACCTGAGACTTGCATCGCTAGTACTTACGACAATCGGTAAACTTTAGTTTTGGTGGTCCAGGGCTTTAACGGGTTCTGTGTACACCTCTTCTGGTTTATCGAGAATCGTAGTGTATTGGGTGTGATGTCAAGATGGAAGTATCACTTCAGACATATGGAGATGATGATCGCGAGGGATACAGAACTAGTACTCTATAATGGTTGCAACCATCGGGATAATATGACTAGGTCAGGATTATCCGATTCAAAGAGACTGGTTGCTTGATGTCCGATATGTGTATCGTACGGGGCAGACACATCTCCAGCCCCAGGCCTTACATGTGATCATCCGATACTGGTTCGATATACACTATACTACGGTATACTACGCCTGTTATAGATCTTATATTCCAATAAGAATATTTCTGGAGAATTGGGTAGGCATGGCGTTTTGCTAGAGGCTAACCTTGTTTTGTAAAACGGTAAAAACGTAGTACTTGGTACGTACGTATTCAGATAATCTGACGGCCGTATTTACTGCCAACATATCCAGAGATCTCTTGGGTCGCTTCCCGAAGATTCACCAATGACGTATGATTCAAACTCGATTAATCTTGGATTAATTACGGAGAGACTTTATCTTGGATAAAGTACTATACAAAGAGAGAGAACGATTAATTTGGAATTAATCGTAAAAATATTATATTCGATATAATAATCGAAATTCGATTTCGACGCGAAATTAAAATTAGATTTTAATTCGGGCAAATGAGTTAATTTAGAATTAATTCGTTAGCGACGTAAATAATAATTTCGCTAGGCGCAATTATTTATTTAAATTCGATTTAATTAACGTCGCGACGTAAGTTCGGTATTTCGGAAATATCGAACCCGAACGCGTGAGTGCACGTGGGCCCAATTTCATTTGGGTTGTGTGGGGCCCACATGACACATGTCATTTTATGCATTATTTAATTGTTAATACATTGCATGGTGATAGTGTACAATACACTCAATGGTTTTGCATGGAGTTTGAGTGTTTGACACTCTAAGCCATTGCATGATTTGTGTCATAAGTTTATTATTAATTTAATAAATATTATGGCATAAATATAAATTGATTTTTTTGTAACAAAAATCATTAGACTCCTCTCTCTCTCACATTGCCGAAACTACATGCAGTTTTGGGCTCTCCATTTCTTCAATTGTTGTGGCAAGATTTGAAGAAGTTGTGCATTCAAAAATCACAACAAAGGCTAGCACCTTCAAGGGATCATACATAGGTGATATGGGAAACTAATCCTTGAGCTTAGAAGGATCAAACTCGACTTGGAGTCCCTCTTTTCTTCTTGGCCGAGAGCTTCACTGCACAAGGGAGGAATTTCGCATAATCTTAGCATCCATTTTCAAGTATTGTGAGTATGATTCCGCCATACTTCAATTTATTCATTCATGTATTTATATATTTTTCTTGTTCTTGTTGATCTTGGGGCTTGGTTAATTTTTCCAACACTATGTACAGAGCATAGGTATTCAATATGGAATTAGCAATCTGTTAAATCCATGGGCCTGTGGTACACTGTAGAAGTGAGTTCTAAGGGTTTTTAAGAGATATCTAATAGAAACGTCGACGTGATTATATCTATAGAGATTTGACATTTATATTTATATCTCTAGAATAATCTGGATACCTGGGACGAATGGATTATATGTATGAAATGACCTCGACCTGAATGGTTTAGTAAGTTTATCTGTATTCATCATAATTTACGGGTGGGTATAATTATGGACACGAAATTAGATTTCGTGACGGATATACTTGAACCCAGAGAGTCTAACTAATGAAATATACTCGTAGAGCACTAGGGTAACTTTTATAAATAATATTGATTATTTATAAATCATTTAACGGTTAAATGAAAAATACTTACAAATGGACCTTTTGGTCATTTCCTAATTAATGTGTATTGTATTTAATATATGATTTTATTAAATACACATTAATTCAAATTCAAATTATGATATTTGACATATATCATTAATATATGTGTTGGGATATTTAAAGTAAATATAATACATATGTTCGAGAGAATTATTTAATTATTTAATTGTTAATGATTAATTTAATTAAAATATAAATATCTACCATTATGATAAAGTTAGGATATTGTGGGATACAGAAACTGGGCGACGCATGCTGTTCTAGGCTCGCGGCCCAGTTGGGAGTACGGATTAGCCCGCGGGGGACTAAACCAGAGAATAATGGAGTCGCCACCTGGTGTGAACCGGGAAAATGAGATTTAAGGCCGCACTCACCCCTCGCAAAGGAAGACCTCAAACCGTTGGGTTCGGATTGGTCCCTTACTTATGGCACTTGTAATAAAATGATTTGTGCAATAATCTAGCCAAGCCTAAGCAACATATTTCCAAGGATGATTTATCCCTAAGTTCGCATGCATACATCAACAAATTCATCTAAATTTACATGTTACACATATCCGAATTTGCTTACAGCCTATTTGCATGAATCTATGTCTCTATTTACATACAGATAAATTGACATACGGAAAGCATACAATTTCACATTGATAGACACAGAAGCGCGAACAAATAACATTCATACAAGCATGCATATTAAGGAAAGACAATTAAGCGCATGACCGAAATATATACCTAAAGCGGTACTACAAATGCATAAGGTAAAAAAAAAAAAACTATATGCTAAAATAGACATGTCATGATGTGATGAAAAGGACTCAGTGCAGTGGGTGCGCAATCGTCTAGCGTTCGTAAACACGTTCGAACGGTAAACAGAAGGTTCGCGTTCATGTAGCGTTCGAGAACGCGTTCGAACGGAACCAAACTTGATGCATGATAAAACAAAGAAAGTACATTCGTGTTCGCGTAGCGTTCGAGAACGTGTTTGAACGGTAAACAGAAGGTTCGCGTTCGTATAGCGTTCGAGAACGCGTTCGAATGGAACCAGACCTGATGCATGATAAAACCAAGAAAATGCATGTGCGTTCGCGTAGCGTTCGAGAACGCGTTCGAACGGAACCAGACCTGATGCATACAACACATGCATAAACAAACAAATCCACAATGTAGGATCTCACGTATCCGATTGAACTCATCTCGCATCCAATCGAACATACATTATCCAGCGTGGAAAAACATCGTGGTAAAGGATTTTAACCTCTCAAAATAGAGGACCTTTAATCGCACTTACTAAGCCCATGCTCAAACAACACAATACGTATATAAAGAAGTAAAGACAACGATATCGGACTTCGTGTATCCGATTTAACATATCTCACATCCAATCGAATATACATTATTTGGCACGGCAAAGCATCGTGGTAAAAGATTTTAACCTCTATAATAGAGGACATTTAATCGCACTTACTAAGCCCATGTAATTTATCTCACAATGCATATAAGAAATAAAAGAAACAATAACTGACTTCGTATACCGGATTGAACACATCTTACATTCAACCGAATATACATCAATCAGCGCGGCAAAACATCATGGTAAAAGGGTTTTAACCCCTCAAAATAGGGGACCTTTAATCCGACTTACTAAGCCCATGCGCTCGATCACATCATTACGCAAACAAATAACATGCAGAAATTAATAACGAATAATAAACTCATCAAAATAATAGAAAATGAAATATGCGCCGTTTACTCAAGTGGTACGTGGAGTTGTATCCCAAGTACAGATCATACTACCGTCTATTCGGAATCGGCTATGAAATTTATGTCCGGGTTTCCATCCTATATACCACAAGAGGCGACACATTTTCCATTTTATTCAAAGCCACAACATGCATCCACAAATGACTCTCATGCAAATATAATTCAATAAACAATTAAAAGACGAATATAAACTAATAAAAAGGTGCCCTCAGGTCAAACATTTTATGTTGACTCTCGGAAGTACGGTGCACGGTCGTCGAAAAATGAGGGATGCTCAGCAATTCCTCTGGTTCACAGGTTCACGCCTTTCCTCGCTGTTCCAATGCTGAAGCTACTATTTTGACTCCGATTCGCTGCTGTTTCTCGCTGCTCTTTCGGTGACATTTTCTGGTCACTGTTTTGGTCTCGGTTTTGGCACTATTTTTACGGTTAAATGGCTGCTGTTAGATGGTGTTAAGGGCTGTATGGGGTTACTGTTTTTGGTGTTTTGTTGGTGATTAGGGGCTGTTTTGAGTGTGATTTCGGTGGCTGGTATTTATGTGTCTCGGCTGTGTGTTTGATTTGTGAGGGTTGTGTATGTGAGTTTGGTTGTGTCAATGAGCTTGGGTGTTTCTTGTGTGAATGAATTAGGGGTTTATATGTATGGTGAAGGGTTCTTTTTACAGGCAAATGGGGTAGGGCTACTCCTTGCTTGACAAGGAAAGGATTTGGCATTAAAGGTGAGATATGATTTGGTTTCAAACAAGGAAAACATATATTTTAATTGGGGACAAGATTTGGCTAATAGGAAGTTGAAATATTTAATTTGTGTTGATTAGGCATACAATATTTTAAGTTTGGAATAATATATTTTAATTAGGAATAATATTGGTTGATTGATTTTAATTAGGCATGATTTTATTTTATTTTTTATTTAATTTAGTATATGATTTAATTAATATTTCATTTAATTTGGTATATGATTTAATTAATATTTTAATGGGCTTTGGTGGGCTAATTGGGCTTGGGTGTGAGGCTAGCAGCAAAACCAGAAATACTGACACCGTTCGAACGCCTCTTCGAACGCTACACGAACGCCCGCAATCTGTTTGATGTTCGAACGTGGTAGTGAACGCAGCACGAACGAAAACAGTGAACTTGTGAAATGAATCCGATGACATGTCTATTCTGAATTTCCCCTTCTGACGTCTGTTTCCCGTGACTTCCGTGACTTAATAGGTAGTGCCTCTAAATGAGACTCATCAAAGGGACTTATATGCAAAAATTCAGTGCCTACAGTCGCCCTCACTTTGATGGGGCTTGTGTAATGTGCAACATTGACAATCCTATCAAAGTTATGCAATGCATTTTCACTTATCTGGCTCGCTAGTTTCCATCTGACTTGCCTACTGCCTCGACCTGAGTTGATGCCGCAGTGGACCTCGATCCTAGGACGCATCCCAATAGGTGCAACGGACAATGGGGGCCTCGACCCTGGGACACATCCCAATACCGCTGACAAAATATTGGCCTCGATCCTGGGACGCATCCCAATACTAACGATGCAGGGTGCCAATGACCCTGGGACGCATCCCGATAACTGCAACCGACAACAGGGGCCTCAACCCTGGGACGCATCCCAATACCACTAAAAAATGTGGGCCTCGACCCGGGGACGCATCATGAAACTGATGATGTGATGGACCTCGATCCAGGGACGCATCCCAATAACTGCAACCCCGGGATGTATCCCCAAGACTGCTGCTAGTATTGATGTGGGCCTCACCTCTCTAGGACGCATCCCGAAACTGCTGCTGGTATGTTAATGCTTCTAATCGGCTTTTCTTTGCCGTTTTATCTTTTCTTCTTTAAAACCTGGGAATACAAAACAAACACAAAACGAATGCCAAAATTTTTTACGTGTATGCATGCATGCATGAGTTACCTTATCCCGTCGGGTTAGGCCTTCTGCCAAGTCTTTTCTTTCTCAGGGAAAATATTGCTTCAATTTGTCCACGTTGATCGGCTCAGTGAACTCGTTACCTTCCAAGTCTGACAGTTTCACTGCCCCATTTCCCATTACTTTCTACACTATGTACGGTCCTTCCCAGTTAGGTCTCAACTTTCCTCTCGGATCTGTCGTCGATGGCCTCGACTACTTAAGTACCAAATCACCCTTTTAGATCTTGGTGGGACGTACTTTCTTGTTGAATGCTCGGGCTAGTCTCTTCTGATATAGCTACATATGATACAAAGCCTTTATTCTCTGATACAGCTACATATGATACCCTCATAGACTGTATTTCCACTTCCACTGGCAATACTGCTTCCATTCCATAGACTAGAGAGAAAGGTGTGGCCATGTTGCTGTTCTCACTGATGTTCTGTACCCCCACAAAGCATATGGTAGTTTGTCGGCCCAATCTCTGCAGTTTTCTATCATCTTGGCTAAAATCGTCTTTATAGTCTTGTTGGCTGCCTCAACTGCCCCATTTGCCTGCGGCCTATACGGTGATGACTTGTGATGGCCTATCCATATTTCTAAGCATTGCCTTTGTTTCTCCTTGAAACTGAACTCCGTTGTCCGTCACTACATGTGCGGCATACTGTACGGACAAATGAGATTTCGAGCTATGAACTTTTCCATCTGCTTTGCTGGTAACATTACAGAATGATTCGGCTTCCACCAATTTCGAGAAGTAGTCTACTGCCACTACTATGAAGCGATGCCCATTCGATGCATTCGGTCGAATCTCTCCAATCATATCAATTCCCCATGCTGAGAAAGTCCACGGCTCTGACATCCCATGCAACTCTGTGTGCGGCAAATGATTCAAATTACCATGTGCTTGACAATCATGACAGTGCTTTACCATCTTCGCACAATCAGTCTCCATGGTCGACCAATAGAAACCTTGTCTTACTATCTTACGGGACAGATCAACCCGTTCATGTGCGGACCACATACTACGACGTTGTACTTATCCCATTACTGCTAAGCCTCTTCTCTTCTCACACATTTCAACTGAATACCGTTTGCTTGCCTGTTGTACAGTTCTCCTTTCAAAATCACATATTGGGAAGCTAACCTCTGAATGGCTATTCTATCCTTTCTGTCTG